>JADRCH010000243.1:5103754-5161537 GCA_019843965.1 Rhynchomys soricoides
AGAGTCTCAGTGGTCATGAAATCTTCACAGCTATGGAACACTGAGACATGTATAAGCATAGGACCTGAATTTATTCTCCAGGAACCTGCATAAAACTGCTGGGCAAGGTGGTGTGTGCTTACAATTCCAGTGCTTCTGTGGGATGGACAGGTAGATAGGATCCCTGAGCTTTTCTAGCCAACTAGCTGAATCAGCAAATTCCAGGTCACTAAGAGATCTCATCTGACTTCTTGCCTACACATGCATGTACACACATGTACATGAACACGCACACACACACACACACACACACACACACACACACACACACATATACACATAGTCCAACTTCCTTCAAATCAAGCTCCAAAATCTCTTCCCTGACTGGACTTTTCAGCTATTTTAAGAAAGTATTTTTATGAGGTTGTAGCTCAGCAACGGTTTAGGAAACAGATGTATTGTTTAGCTTCTGTGTAACGGCAGTGATTCTCACACTTTAAGGAACATTACAATTAGCTAGTTGCCAGTACTGCAGTCTGATAGCATGATGCTCTAGTCTTGGATGGGGTTGACAGTCTGTGCTTCTGACAAATTCTCAAGCAGTTCTTGTTACTGACACAGGGGCAACACTAGGGGGTTGGCTGCTTTAGAATAACCTGTTTTAATTTTCTTTTTCAAAAGACAACCTACTTTCCTACACCTAAATCTCATACATATAGGAACATAATGTAAAACACATTTTAATTCACAAAAAGCAAGCTTTTAGACATTGAAAAAAATAATTCTTAATTCTCAAGTTTAATGAATGTTCTTGCTAGTGGTTTGAAACTCCTCAAGTTGTTTTGCCTCTCAGATTTTCCCATTTCTTTATTTACAAAACGAAAATAGCACCTAGTTTTCCACGAACAAGAGATTTGGTTCCAGGCTAATCTTGAGAGGAGGAAAAAAAAAAGCCAGGAGATTTGCTTGCTTCAATAGAAAAGGAGATTTTCATGGCATCAGAGAATTCCCAGGGGACTGCACACTGACAGGAAAGTATTATGTTGCCTCCACAGATGAGTGGGGCAGCCTTGTTTTGTGGAAGACTGCGCACACTCAGCCTCTGGGCTGAATTTCAAAACAGTGTACCAGCGATCCCTCTGAATGGCCAGCATAGCATTCTGATGGGTCTCTACACAGTGTAGAGACAGATTTATCTATGCAGCTTTGAAAAGGATGCCTGTGTTTGGGCCTTACACACTCTTAGCTGAGGCCTGAGTATCCTCACAGTCTCATGGGAATCTTTCCTTGGGCCATAAACTTTGGCTCCTTGTAGTGTCCCTTTTGTGGTGAGTAAAGCAAATGCTGTGAGGTGACTCGTGGCTTACAGATGATAGGCACATTCTCTATGCCTCCAAGTTTGATTGCATTGGGGATATTAAATTCCCACGCAGTGAGCACTCTATCACAGGACAAATGAGAGTGTCAGAGCCGGCGTTTTAAGGCCCTGTGTTATTATGCGCAATGAAAAACTGCTTGTGAGTGATTAAACTACCTCCATGGGCCTCAGCCCTCACTCTTCTCGCTTTCCAGGTGATACCATCGATCTTCGCCAAAGAGAAGAGTCACATGTGTTTAACTGCTGCAAGACACTTGAGAAGTGGTTTGAGCTGAATAGTTTATGCTTTATTTTCCTGATCATGCGGCACTGGGCCAAATCTGGACAGCTGTAAGTCATCTTGGGTTTGGCCACCTGTTGGAAGGTTTAATTTTAGTCCTCATTACTAGGAAAAAGCAAGCAGAATGATCACTTTTTAGGGACAGAAGTGAAACAGGCTGCGTTCGAGCCTCAGTTTTCTCTGCCTATTTCCCATGACTGCTGGTTGTTTCAACACAAGGATGGGCCAGAGTTTTTCTCTGGCTTTTTCACAAATTGTTCAGACTTGCTCTCCAAGATAATCATGTTTATAGTTCTACGAAACCCAGGGTTTTAAAATACTCTGCATTAAAGACATTTGTCCCGAATAACAGTTCCTTCAGAACCTTCACTTGGATCACATTTCAGCCCCAAATTGGCTTCTAAGGACTCCAGGACAAGGTGATTACAACAACAAGATTATAAAGTTGCTACGGGCACAATAAACAGACACAATGATGCCACGTTTGTTGTTGTTTTTTTCTCCAAATATACCTTTAATGAATGGGGTTGACTTTGTGACTGGCTGTAATGTTGAAAATGAGTATTTTCTACTCTTTTTGGAAATCACAATGTAGGCATATCTTTTTTCCTATTGTTTCAAAGTCATACCACTATATAATTCTAATTTTACAAATGTTTACAAATTTTAACCAATATTCACATGAATGTATATTTTATGTAAAAATCAGAAGAAAATGTGCATTGAGGATGACGACGCATTCTCACCAGATGCTGAAGTCATCGTTCTGGAATACTTTCTTTTTCTTTTTCTTTTTCCCTTCTTCTTTTCTTTATTTTTCGTTAAAATACATTTTCTGGGTGCCTCTCGGCTTTTCTGAAAATCCAGGTTGATTCAGGGGATTCCTTGTGGAAATATGGTGTTCACATCTCTTCAGTATATAGATGCTCTGGAAAAAAAAAAAAAAAAAGCCTGAAAGGATTCTAGCTCCCATCTCTGCAGCAGGCAGCCAGCTCCGGAAATTCCTAGTGAGTGAGGGGGGACTGTGGGTATAAAACTAGCCCCAGACTCTGGACAAGGCTGCTGGCTGGCCTGTTAGCAGGTGTGCTTCTCCTAAGGTCTTGACACTTGTGGAGGTGGGGAGCACACATGTGGGTGTCCTAGCAGGATACAGTGTCTCATGGACTTGGAGGTTGTTAACTAGACACTCAATAACAAAGCTGGTGTTTACAGCTTTGCTTTCCATTCACCATAATCAGAGAAGAAAAGCAAAACAAAACAGAGTTTGAATATGAGAGGGGAAATTGAGAAATGAGAAGCACCCGTTCCTTTTTGCTGTTTCTTTTTCCTTTCCTTTTCCTTTCAGTTTTATCTCTGGGAAATGACAAACAAGGCCTAATTACATCTTATTCCCTGGGAATCATTTTGTTCTTTGTTTTAGATCAAGTTTCAAGACGGGATTATAAGTTATCATATTGTGTAATTGAATGCAGTGGCCAGAAGAGAATGTGGCCTGCTGCGTGATCTTTTCAGTCTCTCTGGGGCACTAAGGTAAAGAGGCTCGCATCCTCGTCCTATTCCAGGGGATCCATTGCCATGGATCCTGTCGATAGGCAGCCAAATATTTGGGTCAAAGCATTTGCCTACAGTTTATGATTGTAACTCAGAGAAAACTCTGGCAGGGAAATGCAGCCCCCCCTTTTTTTTATTACTTGTTCTCTCTCTTTAGGGATCTGCACTCACTCAAACCAGCCCTCTATAAATTCTCACACCTCCCCAGCAGGTACATCCCTGGAGATGTTTTAGTAACCAACAAAAAATAAGAATGATAGTTCTCAGTAATTAGCTTGCTAGAGGGAAGGATCACAGCTATTAAATTCAAGCTATGCTAATGTGGAGTCTTAATCTACTGAATGACCCTTTCTGCAACTTTATTGAAGTCCTGGTCTTATGGCTGCTGGTTATTGATGTCATTGGATGTTGTTGGATGTCGTTTTGATTTCCACTGTTGTGCATACATCATGCAAGGTTTGTAAGAGTTATTAAAAAATAGTAAAAATTTTAAAGAATTGTTAAAGATCATCCCCTCCCACGCCAATGCTTGGACCATCATTACAACAGCACCCCCAAGTGGCAGAACCTCCTAATGAGACAGAAGAAAACAAGCCCTGTGTCAACTAGGCAGGACTTATTCCTGAGGGAGATTAATTTCCTGGATTGAAGATATGGACCCATTTGCATAGCGCAAGGGTAGCATCCTTGAAACTCTCGGTTCCATCTCCAGCACCAGGTAATCTGGGTGGGATGGCCAGTTTTAATGTCACAGTACAACAAATTAGAATTATCTGTGTTGGAAGCCTCAGCGGAAGAATTGTCCTGGTTGCCTTAATCGATGTAGAGAGTTCCACACTGAATGTTGGCAGCACCATTTGGTAGTATTCCAGATCAAAAGAGAGTGTGGCAGAGTGAGGCTTGCTCGGAGTTTGTCCACTTGCCTTCCCTCTTGCTGTCAAGGTGAGTGTTAGAGCCAGGCTTCCCTCATTGACTAAGGACCAGAGGCTCCCCAGAAACCTTCCAGAATTTTTGGTATCTTATTAGGATTGCTAAGTAGCCAGCCTTAAGGATGGAGCAACTATGGGGCCTTCAACTTTTTAAGTATGAGTATAGTTACTATTCTATTGTTAGCTCATTTAATAAATTCTTTTAAATATACATAGTTATCCTACTTTTTTTCTGATTCTCTAAAGAAGCATAGATACTACACCTGGCCTGGAAGCACACATCTGGTATCTCAGCACTAAAACAGGAGATTCAGAAGTTCAAGGTCATTCTGGTCTACACAATAAATTTGAGGCTAGCCTGGGTTACACGAGACTCTGCCTTTAAAAGGTGGTTTATGTAAAAGTGGTAGAAAGCTTTAATTAACATAGAATCTAAATATATAAACCAAAATTGTTATATAATGTGATTGTTTTGTGTAGGCTAAAATGAGTTCTTTTTCTTGCTTGAAAATTTATCCATATGATGTTTTGATAAAATCCACTGACCCTGCTCTCTCCTCTCTAATACTCCCCTGCACTTTCCAACACGCTGTCTTCCCAACTTCATGCACCATTCTCTAAAAAATGGAATGACATGGAGGGGATCCAACTGGGGAGGGGAAAAGGAGGTCAATATAGGAGGGATAAGGTTAGGCGTAATGCTTCAAGAAATCATATTATTTTATATTTACCTAAAGTATACACAATACATATATGTATCTATATATCTACCATTTATTCATCAATCAGTCAATCAATCAATCAATCAATCTATATATCTACCTACCTATCATCTATCATCTTAATGGTTGTTAAACCACTTGGGCTAGCAATGCACTCCAGCAAGAATTATAGACCACTCCCTCCCAAATGCCAGGCATAGGAAACCTCATTTTGATTGTTGGTCAGGTTAGTTAAGTGACGCCCAAAACAATATAGATTGTTGGCATAACCTTTGGTCCCCTTTTTAGTAGTTGAGGGTGGGCTTCATTTCTGAAGAAACCATACCTTTAGGACACAGAACACAAGCTGGATCTAACTCAAAGCCTCCTTTCTATGGTCTAGCTTTCTAGCTCCAGAAAATATCATGTAAGCTGCCAAGGAAGAGAAACAATTAAACAATTCTACTCAGCTTCAGCATCTATGAACCACAATTATTACCAGCATGACAAGATCTGATAGAGGGCTAATATCCAATATATACAAACAATTCAAGAAGTTAGACTCCAGAGAATCATATAACCCTATTAAAACTGGGATACAGTGCTAAACAAAGAATCCTCAACTGAGGAAACTCGAATGGCTGAGAAGCGCCTAAAGAAATGTTTAACATCCTTAGTCATCAGGGAAATGCAAATCAAAACAAACCTGAGATTCTACCTCACACCAGTCAGAATGGCTAAGATCAAAAACTCAGGTGACAGCAGATGTTGGCAAGGATGTGGAGAAAGAGGAACACTCTTCCTCTGTTGGTGGGATTGCAAGCTGGTGCAACCACTCTAGAAATTAGTCTGGCAATTCCTCAGAGAATTGGACATAGCACTACCTGAGGACCCAGCTATACCACTCCTGGGCATATACCCAGAAGATTCTCCAGCATATAACAAGGACACATGCTTCACTATGTTCATAGTAGCCTTATTTATAAAAGCCAGATGCTGGAAAGAACCCAATGTCCTTCAACAGAGGAATGGATACAGAAAATATGGTACATTTACACAATGGAGTACTACTCAGCTATTAAAAACAATGACGTCATGAAATTCTTAGGCAAACGGATGGAACTAGAAAATATCATCCTGAGTGAGATAACCACATCACAAAAGAACACACATTGTATGCACTCACTGATAAGTGGATATTAGCCCAAAAGTTTGGAATACCCAAGATACAATTCACAGACCACATGAAATTCAAGAAGGAAGACCAAAGTATGGATGCTTCAGTCCTTCTTAGAAGGGGGAACAAAATACTCCCTTATGTACTTCCTCATGGGAGGAAGTACGGAGACAAAGTGTGGAGCAGAGACTGAAGGAAAGGCCATCCAGAGACTACCCCATCTGGGGATCCATCCCATATACAGTCACGAAACCCAGACACTATTGCAGATGCCAAAAAGTGCTTGCTGACAGGAGCCTGATATAGCTGTCTCCCAAGAGTCTCTGCCAGAGTCTGACAAATGCAGAGGCAGATGCTTGCAGCCAACCGTTGGACTGAGCATGGGGTCCCCAATGGAGGAGTTCGAGAAAGGACTGAAGAAGCTGAAGTGGTTTGCAACCCATAGGAAGAACAACAATATCAACTAACCAGAAACTCCAGAACTCCCAGGAACTAAACCACCAAAGAGTACACATGGAGTGACCCATGGCTCCAGCTGCATATGTAGCAGAGGATGGCCTTATAGGGCATAAATGGAAGGAGAGGCCCTTGGCCCTGTGAAGGCTCAATGGATGCCCTAGTTAAGGGGAATTCCAGGGTGGGGAGGTGTGAGTGGGTGGTTGGGTTGGTGAACACCCTCATAGAATCAGGGGGAGGGGGTTTCTGGGGGGGGGCTGGAAACGGGATAACATTTCAAATGTAAATAAAGAAAATATTCAATGAAAGAAAAAAACCTAGCCAGGTTCTTGGGGCTAGTAATATCATGGGCCTTAGAAAAGAATCTACCATGGCCACTTTGCTTCACCAGAATAATTCTTTACTACATTCTCAATCATCCTTATACCCACAGATAAGTTTAGTTATATCGTTTATTATAGCAAATGGAGAGCACCACAGAAAACCACAAGTGGGTATGATGCAGAACCCAACGAATAGTGAGTTGTCCAGCTCCAATGGATACATCTGTATCAGAGCTTCTGCATTTATGCCTCAGAGACACATTTTGAAGGAAGGGTGGAAAGATAGTAAGAGTCAAACTCTCAGAAAGTCTGCTCTGAGAAGTCTTTCCTAGAAATGGCTGAATAAACCAGACCAGAACTATGGCGTTATAAATGGACATGGTAATATGGAAGGTGGAAAATTTGGAGGATTCTTACCAATAGACTACAGGCAACTAATGACTTTTGGGAGAATGAAAATTAGCTTCTCCCAGAGATGAGCTCCTTTACTGGTTGTCCAATGCAATATGGTCACCCTTGAAACCATACACACTCAGACAACAAATTGGACTCAATAGGCTATACTTACCTTTGTTTAAGCATACACACACTCACTTATATGGATGTAATGAAAACAGTAAAAGAAAAAGAGATTATCGAGTCTTCCAGTAGCAGCCTTCAGATGAAGATGTAGAACTCTCAGCTCCTTCTGCACCAGGCCTGTCTAGATGTTGCCATGCTCCCATCTTGATAATAGTGGACTGATCCTATCTTGGTAATGTTCTGACCTCTTTAAATGCCAAAGTGGTTAATGGTAAAGTGGAGAGCAGTGATAGTGGGGCTGAGTCTGAGGAAGAAGAGGCTCAAGAAGAGTGAAAAAGAGCAGAACGGTGTGGCAGTGATGATAAGAAAATGATGAAGAAATCAACAGATAAGAATTTGGAAATCCTTGTTACCAACGGCTATAAAGATAGCTTTGCTCGGGATATACACAGTGACATTCATACCGATTCTTCCTGGAGTACCAGAAGCAATGAAGATGAAAAGCCTGGAGGTCAGAGTTCGAAGCAGAGAGGAAACACTGTTGTCTGTGTTCACCGAGATACAAATGAAGATCCCAGTGAAGATGGGTCAGGAATACATCATTTGACAAGTGATTCAGATAGTGAAGTATGCTGTGATTCTATGGAGCAATTTGGACGAGAAGTGTATTACTTAGGTGGTGATCCTGCTTAGCACTTGGAAAGTTCTGTTTTTTTTTTTTTTTGTTGCTGTTTTTGTTTTTGTTTTTGTGAGGATGCTCAACTATCTCCTGGAAATGGCAGCATTGGGAAAAAGCAGATGGTAGCAGTCAAGGGAAAAGGTGAAGTGAAGCACGGAGGAGAAGATGGCAGAAGTAGCAGTGGAGAGGCCGCACTGTGAGAAGAGAGGTGGAGAGAGCGAGGACTTCTCCAGTGTCAGGAGAGGAAGAGTAGGGCATAGAATGCCACATTAGAATGAAGAAACCAAGGGTCAGCAAGTAGGAAGTAGAGGTGATGGAGAATGCTGGGTTCAGACTGAGGGTCCAGAGGCAGCCCCAACGAGCAGATCGCTCTTGTGCTCATTAGATTGCAGGAGGATGTGAAGAATGTCCTTCAGAGATTTCATAAACTGGAACCACTAACTGTTTCACAGGCAAAATTATCATTGCAGACAAGTAATCAGCCCTCCTCACAGAGACCATCTTGGAGGCCCTTAGAGATGTCCCCTGGTGCATTCGCTTTTGCTATTATATGGCCTTTTATTGCTCAGTGGTCGGTGCATTTGTATTATCAAAGAAGGAGAAGAAAACTAAATTGAAGAAATGGCCTTTTACTCAAGAAGACTGCTGGGCCTGGATTGGAAATGAAGTGGAATTCACAAGAAAATCTCAGTTTGTGATGATTACATTTCATTTTTGTCTAGCAGTTTGGTTTATATACATAAATATTCTTTGTACTACACAAATGGTAACATTTTAAAGACTAATATTGCTGATACTTGAAAAGTCAATCTCAACTAGATTTTATTTATTTAGTTTTTTGATGTTCTTTATTTACATTTCAAATGCTTTCCCCTTTCCAGGTCTCCCCTTCAGAAACCCCCCAATCCCATCCCTTCTCCCCCTGCCTCTATGAGGGTGCTCTCCCACCCACTCATTCCTGTCCTTCCGCCCTGGCATTCCCCCACTGGGGCATCGAACACCTTCAGGCCCAAGGGTTTCTCCTCCCACTAATGTCCAACAAGGCCCTCCTCTGCCACATATGTGGCTAGTGCCATGAGTTGTTCCATGTGTATTCTTCGGTTGGTGGTCCAGTCCCGGAAGCTCCGGGGGGTCTGGCCTGTTGACACTGTTGCTCCCTCCATGGGACTGCAACCCCCCCCCCCACAGCTCTTTCAGTCCCTTCTCCAGCTCCTCCACTGGGGACCCCCAAGCTCAGTCCAATGGTCAGCTGTGAGCTTCTGCCTCTGTATTTGTCAGGCTCTGGCAAAGCCTCTCAGGAGATAGCCATATCAGGCTTCCAACAGCAAGCACTTCCCAGCATCCACAATAGTGCCTGGGTTTGGTGGTTGTATATGGGATGGATCCCCAGGTGGGGCAGTTTCTGGATGGCCTTTCCTTCAGTCTCTGCTCCACACTTTGTCTCCATATTTTCTCCTGTGAGTATTTTGTTGACCCTTCTAGAAAGCACTGAAGCATCCACATTTTGGACTTCCTTCTTCTTAGGCTTCATATGGTCTACGAATTGAATCTTGGGTATTCTGAACTTTTGGGCTAATATTCACTTATCAGTGAGTATATACTGTGTTTGTTCTTTTGTGACTGAGTTACTAAAATCTACTCAACTAGATTTTAAGTAGCATCCATAGACTTATACTCTTTTTGAGCTTGAAGGACTTTAAGTTATTAATTATTATTTGGTAACGATCACCTGGTTTTCTCCCATAAGAATTATAAACTGAATTGCTAAGGTATAGCTACAATTATGAGATAGAATTTATGTGTTTTACTTTTCTAAATTAAACTCAAGAAAGAATGCAAACACAAAAGTGACTTTTAAATGAGGTTAAATCAATTATGTATCAGTCACTCAACTGTCAGCTATGTAGCAGAAAACTGACAGAAGAATCCTCTACATTCTTTGAGGTCTGCACAGAAGACTGTGCTCTATTTAGTGGCTTGATTTCCCTAGTTTGCTCAGGGGAACTCAGAAAATCATTGTCCTTGTACTGTGCTTACTGTTTACAAATGATTCACTGAACAGACTTGATGTTGGAAATGATGAAGAATAGGCCTAATGTGAGTGTAAAAATGTATCCCAATTCTAGAGATGGTTAATTAGATTTTAATTCAACCATAGACACTTAATCCTTTGTAATAATTTTCTTTTAGTGAGGATATCTACTGTCTGCTCCATAGGGTGCTTTTACTAAGGTAACAAAAGCATGAAAATCTTTTTTGTTTTTCTTTTTTCTGCAAGCAAATGACTGTCTGGATTCTAAATCTCTTAGTGCCTCACTTTTCCTTTGGGGTACACTTTACAAGGTATCAGAAGTACTTTCAGTCTGCAGGTCTCTATGTCCACATAATTAAGGAATGCCTAACTAATGGGAACTTAAGTTCCTTCTAGCCATTAGAACAAAAAGAAGATTAATTTAGATCCTGGAAGACTGTATTTGAAAAATAATCTTCCTTGTGTACTTTCCCAAACCTGTGCTCAGTAACATATACTTTATGCTTTGAAGATTTAATTTAAAACTTTATAGCAAATCTTTTTCTGTTTTTCCTTTTGAGACCGAGACTTGGTAGCTCATGCCAGCATCCAGTTTTCTATGTAGCTAAAGATGACCTTGAATACCTGATGTTCCTGTCTCTATTTTTCAGTTTCTGGGACCACAGGCATGTACCACAATGGCCAGCTTAAAACATTTTAATTTGTTCTCGATTTGTATGATGTTGGGGGCATTAGTATTCAGTTTTGAATATTTTCAGTAAGAGGGAAAAAATCTATCTCCAGAATATAGGATTGTTCTTTGAAAAAAAAAATATGAGAACATAATTTACTTGTCCTAGACTTTACAAATTTTTTAAAACTGTAACTTTATTTAAAAATTGTGTATCACAACCTGGTTGATCTGCCTAAGATGGTCTACTAGCTTTTGCTTATGATTTAAAAACCTCAAATCTATTTTTTACTTTTTAGAAGGAAGAAAAAACAAATAACTGAATTATTATAGAAAACTTTAGACCTGTGGAGTTTTTTGTTTTAAGTTACAAAAGAAGTTGGTATGATAAACTGATGGCTTTTTTCTTATATAAATAAAAGGCAAATCAAAGATGTAACCAGTTGTGATTCATTGCAAGTAGTCAAGTGTAACTAACTCCTAAGGGCAACCATTTGTATCTTATATATCAGAATTACTTTATAGTTTGAAAGCACTTTGCACACACTTCTTGTATATAAAGGAAGTAATTACAGGATATAGTGATAATGCTTTACAACATTAATCTCATTTTAAAAGTTGACATCTATGCTATTTTTTAATGATCAGCTCTTCTGTTTATTGTAAAACTAAGTTAAAATGAAAGGTTAGTGAGAAATAAAAACAAAAAGAAAAAGAGGTTATCAACTTGAGAGGTGGGGGCATATAGGGGAAGTTCGAAGGAGGGCAGCTGTGGGGGACACTAAAGTGAGGAAATGGAGGAAGGAAGTTACGTAATTCCAGCTCAATTAAAAACGTATTTAAAAAACTCTATTTAGTGCTGCAAGTGTGCTCATGCTATAGGACCATCTATAGAAACCTGGTTGGTTCTTCTGTATCAAATCCTTGAAGAAGACTGATTCTTTCTTCCCCAGCCAACTTCAACTGCAAATAGCTCCTCAGCAAGGGTGAGATTTCTTGACTTCTTCACCACCCATGTTGGGATTTTCTCTGGCTTGATCTTGTATAGGATTTGTACCTGCAGTCAAAGCGGCTATAAGTTCAAGAGTGTAATGGTCCGGTCATGTTTGGCTCTTGCACTCTTTCCTCTCCTTCTTTCAAGGTGATCCTTGAGCCTTGGGAGGAAGAGCATCATACTGTTGTCCCATTTAGCACTGAGGACTCCCAGTCTCTTATTCTTTGCGTGTAGAGAAGATGCAGGTCTCTGTTTCAATCATCATCTGCAGCAAAAAGATGAGTGGCAAGTGATGTGTAATCCTTATGCATAAAGGTAAGCACTTAGGGACAGCTTAACTCTATGTCCATTTACTAGAATCACAGTAGTAAGTAATCCCCTTGTGCCTGTGATCTATTCAGCTACAAGTTCTTGGCCCAGGTGATAGTAGCAGCCATACGTTTCATCTTGTGGGGTAGATCTTAAATATAATCAGATAGTGTTTGTCACTCTCACAATATTTGTACCATTGCCTTGGTGGGCCTATCCTGTCAGGCCAATTATTGTGGTTCACAGGGTTCACAGCTGGGCAAGATTATTGACTGCTTTTTTCCCTCAGTAGTTTCCAGAGCTGTGAAAGCTAGTCAATAAAGATGAAGTTTCTATGTTGATAACAACTTGATTTCTCTATGTCCTATGATTCAAGTACATGGTATTTTTAGCAATAGGGTCTTACCTGCAAGTTCCGGAGGATGTCCAAGAACAATGCAATGTTTGTGGGGTCTAAGGAACTAACAGCTTACAAAAAGGTAAGTCATACCTGACACTGGGCTTTTTACTTGATGTCTGGGAGAGGCATCTCCCCCTCCCCTGATTGTAGGATAACTATATGTAAACTTTCTTTACATATATATACTTTAAAAGTTCCCACAACAAAAGGCTTCCGGTTGGCTTTTCCAACAGTTGTTAGTTTTAGCTATCCCAGCAATGTCCTCTCTTGTGCCCTCCCACCCCCTACACTACCAAACCCTTATTGCTCCATTGTTCATGTTTCTCCCTTCTTATCACCAGTTTTCCCCCTCCTTCAGAATGTCCCCCATGTCTTCTTACTTCTAAGAGCACTCTACTCTTAAACCCACATATAAGATCCAAAGCCAGCATCCACAGGTGAGAGAGAAGATGTGGTGTTTATGTTTCTGGGTCTGGTGTGCCTCACTCAGAGTGATCATTTACATTTCTGTTCGTCGAATATGCTCTTCAAACACAACTAACGGCTGGGGAGAATATTAGAAAAATACACAAAGTGCCATTTGAATGTCTTGAAGGATAAGTAGAAGCATGCCTGAGTGTATGGGAGGCTGTGGGTAGGATATGGGAAGAGAATTTCCACAGGGAAGGACAGCCGTGCAAAGGTGGTTGGGGTAAGACATGATGAGACATCCAGAATGGCTGTTCAGAAAGGTTCGAAAAGTGGAATAATAAAATTAATAGCTTGGGCTAAAACATTTGAAGCTTGGTTTAGCCAAAAGAAAGTTCAGAGTGTTATTCTACAGATTGCCACTGATTATCAAAGGTCTGACATGTGGAAATGACTTGATCACTTTGCAAATTGAGAAATATAATTTTAGTGAAAATTTCAAGAATTCATTGGTGGAGAAAAGACAAAATTGGGGGTGGAAGTTGAATGTGATACCCTCTTCCTTTGGGGCAGATTCTGGGTCCCATTTTTGGCTCAGAAAGTAAGTTCACTATTTTCAGAGATAACCAGACTAGTTGTGGTATATTCTTAGAAAACATTGTCAGCACTGAGGTGTGACTATCTGCTAAGCAAAATAGGAAATTGTGAGTTGTGCAGGGCACATGAAACTGCCCAGAAAAACTATAATAAAGAAGTGTAAGATAGAATATACACAAGCCACTGAGCAATGGCTTCCCCTACTCTATGAAATGGTCATATTAGCTTGATCTTAATGAATCAGAAAGTTATTACTGAATAATACAAAGTATAATTATATAAAACATTATGTTCCAAAAAGGAAAATTTGAGGTGAAAAATAGTTCAGTTGTTCAGAGTACTTGCTATCTTCCAGTGGATGCAGACTAGTTCCCAGGACCAACATCAAGTGGCTCACAATAGGATTATAACTTCAGTTTCAGGGGATCCAGGACCCTCTTCTGGTCTCTGTGGGCACCTGCATGAGCATAGTATTTACTCACATAAATATACACATACACACAAATAAATGAAAATAAATCTAAAAGCATGGTGGGTGAAATAAGATAAGGAAAGTCATTAATAGAAATTTCTCACTGTTTTTCTTCTCCTTCCTTCCTTCCTTCCTTCCCACCTTCCTTCCTTTCCTTGAGTCTCATAGCCCTGGCTGTTTTGGAACTCACTACATAGACCAGGCTGGCCTCAAAATTGTAAGAGATTCACTTGTTTCTGCCTATGGTGTTCTGGGAATAAAGGAATGTACCACCATGACCATCAGAAATTTCTATGAATTTAAAATCTTTTCCTCCTTTGGAATGTGGGATTACTTTCAGTGTAGTAGAGATAATGCATTTTTCATATCTTCTGGGAAACATGGTGGTCATTAAGGAGTTTGGGTGTCCTGATTGCCTTTGATTTGACTTCTCCTTTATGTCATGTGCTTTTTGTCATTACCCACTCTCATTTCTTGTGTGTCATTAACATGAGATAAAGTCATACATGGAACATTAACTTGAATCAAATCCATAACCTTATCAAATATTTTTACTACTCCAACATAAAAAATAACATTATTTTGTAGTATGTGTATACATGTGCATATGTGCATGCGTGCATGTGTGTGTTCGAGTGTGTATGTGTGTGTTTCTATGACCACTTCCCCAGGTACATGCATATTGAAGCCAGAGGTCAATGTCAGGTGTCTCCTTTCATGGATCTACCCCTGATTTTGCAAGACGGCTCTCTCACTTGAGCTTACTAATTTGGCTAGAGTGTCTGTCCAGGAAGCTCTTAGGGTCCACCTGTCTCTATCCCTTAATATTGGGGTTACAGATGTGCCCCTGGCTTTGGTGAAGTTGTTGGGAGGCAAAGTCAGATCTTTATGCCTGCAAAGGAGGCATCTTATCCATTGAACCATACTCCCAGCCCCCAAAATGTGATTTGGTGGTTGATATTTATTCATATTGAATGTATATTCAGCAGCCTCCCAAGGCTGATAAAATAAATTGGATATTCAACTAAAAAGAAATTCATTTTGGACACAGGTTGTCTTCCCTCCAGAGCTGGTAGGTTCCAGTGCTTTGTCATTCCCAGCTAGAACAGGTGTGTGGCCAGAACGGACCTCTGCTATTATTGTTGACGGAACCCGTAATTTGGCCTTTGCTACTACACCTTCCTGTGACTCTCTGGGTTCTGATCTGTGGCTGCTTTCTCTCATTTCATATTTTCTGTGTCCTCTGTCAAGCTAATACATCAGCTGTTTATTATGCATGACCTGCTCCAGAATGTGACTGACAGATAACTGCTGCATTTTAAGTCTTGTGCAAGATTCTCAACCTGCTGCCAGCCTCTCCATTATATTCCATAAAAACTTTTCTTGTTATGCATTATCGGAAGTGAGAGTAAGTTGTTTTAGGGTCAGAGCCAACTTGAACCCTGTAAAGTGAAGGTGTGGGAAGGTGATGAGATGCTGTCTGGAAAGAGATGCAATTAAGAGCGCAAAGAGGACAAATCTTCCTAGTCCTGAGAAGATGGATATGGAGCATCTTCGATGGCAGCTATGATGCACTGCGAGGTGGGCTAGTCATTTACTGTGAGGCTGTAAGACTGATAGAAGACCCAGAAATGGAAGAATACTCACATTACATTTGTAAAATTTATTACAATTTAAAGTATTTTTTAGTTATACAGCATAGCACTTGTTAAGCGTATTAATGACTTTACGTCACTGTGACCAAATACAGCAAAAAACTAAAGGAGAGAAGATGTATTTGTGCTTAAACTTTCAGCGGCTTCAGACCATGGAGAAGAGGAAAGGATGGCAAAGCAGCTTAGCTCATGTGAGCATAATCCCAGCATATCAGGAAGCCGAGAGCGTGACAAAAGTCAGGGCTGGATAGACCTCCAAATACCTCCTCCTGGACCCTAGACTTCTGCCAGTGTGACCCCAACTTCCATAGCCTCGCAGAATAGGACCACTTACGGCAGAGTAAGTGTTAAACACATGATCCTGCTGGGGACGTTTCAGATTCAAATCATAACATTATGTTTAAGTCCCAAGTCTTCCTGTTATAAAAGTTGCTAGATTCAAAATGGAGTCATATGTCCAGCCCTGGCAAACTGGAGGAAAGGTGCTCATGAATGGTTTGCCTCTTACTAGAAAAACATAAGATATTTTTCCCCAAACCACAGTTTACTACAGAGTCAAATCAGGACAACCTGCAGTAGGACAGCTAGGTATTTGCATATGTACATTTCCCTAGAGCCTAACAAGGCAGTTGCCAGTACTCTAAGATGGAGGGTCTGCCCATCAGTTGCTGCCACTCACTAACGGGAGCTGGGCAGCCCTAGAAAGACCAGGGCACATGAGAGTTCCTTTCAAGCAACTTAGACAACTTTTCTCTTTCCAAGTAATTCTCCATCATTTGCTGCCATTCTTTGGTCATCTGGAGACCACTTCAGCCTGTGCACGTCTTAAATTACAGTCCTTATATTTATAATATTATCATAGAAAACTTCTTGCTCAGAGATTCATCTCTGCATATTTATTTAATATTGATGCCATATGCACCGACTGCTTAAGCTATATCATTGGTTTTCTAATAATCTTTTTTCATTTAATATTAAAAATAGATTTTTTCATCTAAAGGCTTCCCACCATAAAACTGTATTGGTACCCCCAACCCCAGAGGAAATACATTCTGAAAGATGGTATGACTTTCTGGCTTTTTCACAAGCAGTTTATGGTGAGAAAACAGAGGTCCAAGTCTGTCTGGTGACAATGCTGTGACTGATCCATGATCTACCCTCTTTGCTCTGCTGAATGATGGCCCTAGAAATGTTCCTTCTTAAGCCAGTCCCAGGGATCCTTAGAGAGGGTTGGCAGGCCTTGGATTCACTTACTGAGGTCCAGAGTTCAATCACAAGCAATTCATCCAACAATTCAGAGTGCATTATGGTTTATTGTGTGCTAAGATTATGTTAGCCAATATGGCAATATAAAACAAATTTATAAAAATCTAGTTATTTATTGGAGAAAGATCTACAGAACACAATCTGATGCTATAAGCTTAATGTAGTCCAATAAATATATTAACTGATGAGTTAAGTATCACTTCATCTCTCCTGACCTTACCTTGAACTCTTCCTTGATCATATTTTATTCACTCAATAGTCTTCGTCAGCCTGTGAGGGGATCTTTGAGGGTGATGCCGAGATTAAGAACGAAGCTCTTGCCTTATTAATTGTGAGAATGAACATGGACCCTGGGACTGAGTTTAGAATGTAGGGCCTGAAAGGTAGAATTGGAAAACTATGCAGTTTTCTGAGACGGAAATGGACAAAGATTCTACGTGGTGAGAGAGGACAAATCAGGAGAGAAGGCTGAGGCTTTGCTGGGAGGTCCAGGTGGAGGGACTAATGTATCTTTAAGCTTCCTGAGGTGACTATTTATTTATTTGTTTGTTTCAGTTTAATTTTACAAGACAAAGTTTTCATGGATCATTGGCGTTCCTCCCTAACTCATTATGTAGCACAAGATGACCTTGAACTCTTAATTCTCTGACCTCTCCTTCTGTAGTGAGGAATCACAGCTACCGCTATCTGATTTAGGAGACCTAAATTTGGAGGAATGATGACTTATATTTGTTTTCTGGGTGAGGTGGAATGTTCTTGAACATCATGGGGTCTTCCAGCTATAGCTTTGTTTTGTTTTGTTTAGTTTTGCTTTGGCTTTTGTTTAGTTAAAATCTCACCCTGTTCAGGCCATTCAGCATTCGAGTTGTGGCTCAGGCTGGCCTCAGACTTGCAATCCTTCACCAGCTTCACTGTCAGATTACAGCCTGAGCCCCCACATCTGGCTCTTCCACTGCAGGTTAGAGGCAGGATTGGGAGATACAGGAGTTTGTGGAATTCACAAGCTCATAGTCTGCCCCAATTCCCAGCCTTGACAGTTTATGAGGTTCACAACCCCAATATTAAGAAATGTCATTGTAAACAGCGAAAAAATGTAATTATGCAATTAAATCCTGGGTGTCATCTCGTGGGATGGGAACTAAAACTGGAAATCCAGTTTTGGTTACACAATAGAGACAAGCTTGAGTCTCTGCCAAAGCTTGAGTTCCTTGACAGATGTAGACTCTCTGCTCTTCAAGCTCCTTAAGTTGTGAAAGACAAAGTTCTGTAGTTAGAGTCCATAAGTTAGTAAGTTAATGCTGAGAGTGTGCAGAAGTGTGCGTGTTTATGTGTGTGTGAGTGCATGTGCGTGTGTGTGCGTGTGTGTGTGTGTGTGTGTGTGTGTTGCTGGGGACTGTATTTATGGCATTTCACATGCTAGGCAAACATTACCATGAAGCTAAACCCCAGCTCTTTGCTTATGCATTTGATAATAAAAACTCTGTTTGACTTGCCTTTTGTTCCCTGATTATTTTAATAACCGTCTTATGCCATAGACATAGTAGTGCACCATAGACTACTGTGGTGCAATGACAAGGTTCGTTTCCTGCCCTCATTAGCCCAGTAAGATCATTTCAGGAAACCATGCTTCTTCTGGCTAAGATACAGCAAATCCCATGGTCCCTCTTTCCCTTTGACTACCTGCATGGTGTGCCTCTGCCTCCTGGCAGAAAATTAGAGTTCCTTGGGCTCAGTTCTGCAACACTTCTGTGAAGAGACTCTACCAGGTTCAAGTATGGCAAACCCAGCTCTGGCAGGCCTTCCCCTTCTCCCTCATTTCCTCTTCTTTGTCAAAACCTGTTAGATTCCATTCCTAAAGCTAGCTGACAAGGTCTATTCCCTTATTTGGCCACTTTTTCCTCCGTAAGATGATTATTAAGGTTCAGCTAGCAAAGTATTGAAGTCAAGCAATAAAAAGACCCTTTTGACTGCCCTTGTTAACAAGGCTCAATCATGAGCCTTGTTAACATGCTCATCCTAACATTGGGTTACCTCTTTTACCTCTGCAAGCTGCAATTTGCCTAAGATCCATGCTGGTCTCCTAACTATGCAGAGGCTGACATTTGTCCCTCCAAGACAAACACACCTTTCCCCTCTCCCTTGTTCCCTTTCCCTTCTCCCTCATCCTCTATCTCTTGTCTTTGTCTCTTAATCTCTGCTTTTTGTCCCATTGAGGAAAATAACTCTCCTTTGTGTTGAGAACTTGGTCTTGGGGTGCCTTGGGCTGATACTGGTCCTTTCACTCTTTCTCCTTTTCGTAAGTGTTAGAATCTATACCTATGACTTCAGCTCCATCTTTTAAATGGTTGAATGATACATTTTCCTTTGGGCCTGATGTTTTCTTTGAATTTTATCCTCTTACATACATGATCTCAATCTGATATCTCACTTGGTCAAGTCACAGGTAGTAAAGCATGTCAGCACTGATGGCTTAGATACCTTGTCTTCCCCCACCTCAGTTGGTTACATCCCCTCTTTCAAATCAGAAGACAGACAAGCAATGGTGACTCTAGTTTACACTTACATTTAAATGATCCATAAGTCCTGTTTTTTTAGTCAAATATGCTACACTGTATTTCAATTTTCATCTCCATGGTTACAGCCTATAAACATTAGCCTAAAAATGAGAAGCAAACAGGGACACAGGACTATAGCTGCTCATGATTATTCTGGCTATTTCATTAGCACATTGAGGATGAAAAACAAAGCAACACAGTGATTGTAAATATTGTTTGCTGAGAAGTATTGTTTACATAGGAAAATACTTATAAATAATGACTTACGAGGATATTTAGAAACAAAATAAATACACAGCTCCATGTTTTCACAAAAAACAGATGCAATTACCTTTGAGATGCTAATATCCATGAGAAAAAAATGAAAGTGGCTCCGAGTAGTTGGTTAAAATGTGAAATAAACTGTAATTCAGCAGGAAAATAGAATAAAAGTTAAAACAATTTCATTATGATTTAAATAGATGGGAATATTCAGAGAAAGATTTTAATTATAATTGATTATAATTACTACTCTAACCATAATAAACTACAATTATAACCTATTCTAAAGGATATTTTCAAAGATGCTAATTGTCCTGGCTGCATATTTTTTGTTATCTTGACACAAGGCAGCATCATTTGAACAGATGGAAATTCAACTGAGAAAATCCTTCCATTACATTGACCCATAGATAAGTCTCTGGGAGTGACTTTAATTTTTTTTCACATTCTATTTTTAATGGTGGTTCTCAAATGCTTTAACATCCCTTGTAGCCCACCACTCACCAGAGGAAGTGGAAAAGAAAGGATATGGGGGAAGTGGACCTGTTTAGAAAGGTTCTTTGAAGCAACTCCCATCAGTGTTATCTGGAAATGCGCAGTTCAGTTCACAGGTCAGCAGGCAGTGATAGCTTAGTCCACTCGCTAACACCTCATGGATACACCAGCAGTCCAGTTCGGTAGAGTTGGTTTAGCAACAGCAGTGACAGGATCTTGCGGAGGCAGCCAGGCTAGGGTCTGCAGGAGGGACCCAGGGGAACACCAGGAGAAGTTCTCAGCTGTGCCTCTCTCAGAGACATGAAGATCAGCGAAGACTTGAGATCCACAAGCATTGCACAGCTAACTGTACCAGCAAGCCAAGCTCTCTCTCTGTCACTCCCTCAAGTCCTAGTTATATCCTCCATACATCCCGTGTCCTCCACATGCCTTGCGTCAGCACAGGTCTTGCCTCAGCATGTGCATCTAATCATCCTGAGTCCACGAGTCCCGGCAAATGGAGCTAAACTCTGCATTGTAAGGTGGACCAATACATGTGTGTTATTAGTAAAGACTCCTTCACCACGTGTCCTTTCACGTGCTTGCTTTAGCAGAAAATCCACTCTCCTGTGTCTGCTTCAGTGAAATGTTCCTTCATGAGTCTGCCTTAGTCTTTCACTTGTGTTCACTTTAGGAAAACACTCCCTCATGTGTTTGCCCCAGCAAAACACTATCCAACACAACTGACTCTCCAAAGAACCCTTAAGTTTCCACTTCATATGGGGGCATTTTCTTAATTAATAACTGACTATGTGAGGCCCCAACCCTACATTGGCAGTGTGACCCTTAGTAGGTGGGCCTTGGTTGTATACAAAAGGAAACTGAGCAAGCCATGGGCGGGGCAAGGGAGTAAAGCAGCATCCCTTTATGGTCTGCTTCAGTTCCTGCCTCTAGGTTCCTGCTTCTGTTCTGGACTCACTTTCCTCCATGATAACTATGATCATGACTTTTTTTTTTTTTTGCCTCTAAGTTCCTTTCTTGAGTTCCTTTATCTTCACGATGAACTGTAAGCTTCGAGATGAAATCAACCCTTTCCTCCCCAAGTTGCTTTTTTGGTCATGCTGTTTTATACCTGCAACAGAAAGTGAAGCACAACAATGGTAAACCAAAGTATTAATATACCATTATACTGGATACAAGAACATAAGAGCTGATAGTACAATAGCATAATGCACTTATTTGAGTATTTATTTATCTATCTATACATCTATGTATGAGTATCTATCACCTTTATCTTTTTCTATTCTTTTATCTATCTATCTATCTATCTATCTATCTATCTATCATGACTCCATTCCTTTCTATGTATCATCTATCTAAATATGCTTGGATATGATGATTAATCCCCATTGTTAACTTGCTAGAATTTAGGATCAATATGAAAACACACCTTTGTATGAGTTTATATTATTGTTTCCCAGAAGGTGTAGCTGAGCAAGGAAGACCCAACCTGAGTGTAGCCAGCATCATTCCATGGGCTGGGCTCTTTAGCTGAATAAAAAGGGACAAAGGAGAGAGGGAGATTAGCATCAAAGTTTATCTCTATCTGCTTCATGACTGCAGGTACAACATGACTGGCTGGGTCATGTTCCTAACACTTCAGTGTATTCACCAAGATGGACCAGATTTCGCAACCGCAAGCTCAGATGAACCCTTTCCTTCTTCAAGTTGCTTCTCATCAGGTATGCAACTAACACTACCCATCCATCCTGAGAGTCAAGGGTGAGATTCCTTTGCCTGGAGCATTAGAAACACCTCTGAGCTTCCACTTAAAACAAATCCAGATACTACTTGCAAAGCAATGCTGAAAATCAAAAGATATTGATTCTATGGAGCAGTTTACTCAAATAATAGCTGTATATTTCTTAATTTTCTAAGAAGTATTTTTACTGTGATGCTATGCTATACAATTTGTGTGGGTGTTACCACCATAAAATACTTTGAGCATTATAAGTTATGAGCAGAAGTTTTCTTTGCACTTATAATAATAATAATATCACATATTTTTTCTGTGATTAATTTAGCTCTGATCTTACTTAGAGGTTCACTCTTGTTTCTTGAATGGATGGAAGGGACCAAATCATTATTGAGATGAACGGGCTTTCACTTGAGCAGCTACAAGTGCTCTTATTAAATCTGACATTATTTAGCACTGCAGAGTTCTATTGCAGCTGATGGAGCCAACATGCTTATGCTAATTGCTTCATGTGTTTTAAGTGCACAGGAAGCCTGCAACCAGAATGAGTAAACTTACAGTAGAAGAATAACATTTACAGTCAATGATACAATGTATGTGATATTTTTCACATTGCAGTAATGAGTCCTGTGTGACTGTAACAGAAAAACCAGACAGAGACAACTGAAGAGAAGGAAAGACCTTTTCAGCTTCTGGTTCCAGAAGGACTTCAGGCTGCCATAGGAGGCGAGGCATGGTTGGGCTGTTCTTTTTGTTCTTGTGAGGACTGAGGCTTGTTCATATGACCAGGAAGTAGAAAGAACTAGTTTAGAACTAGTTGTAGATATAACTTTCATAGGCCCACCTCCAATGGCTTAAATTCTGTAGCAAATCTCCACCACCTACAGGGCCCACAGTCTTCAGAACAGTGCCAGGAGTTGATCACTGAGAGATCAAAGCACAAGGCTGTGGAATATATTATACCCATAAATCAGAGCAGATATGGAGTGTCTCTCAAAGCTGAGGTGCAAAGATATGGTTGCCAGCTACTGGACAGTATAGGAAAGTAATTGAATCATGAGGATGCTAGTGAATGGACTCATCCACTGAAAATATGACAGTGTTATTGGGAGGGGTGAAAGTATAAGGCGTGGCCTTATGAGAAGAAGTAGATTGCTGAACCATACCTGGGAAAGCTAGAATTTACCCTGTTCTTTGTTGTTGCTTGCTCTTTTCCGATTGCCACAAGAGGATCAGCTTCTTTTAGCCTCAGGTCCTAAGTAACAATTTCAATTCATTTGAATCTCAGCTTCTGACAGTGAGATCTAAATCAACCTTTCTTCTTTTTAAGGTTTCCCTCTCAGGTGTCTGTTATAATAGTAAGAAGAGTAGTAACAGAACATGTTCCAGAATCTTATGTAAATGTGCTGTCTGAAGTTGCCTGTTGGATTTATATCTTCCTCTTAATCTTTTTATGTAATTTGGAATTCATCCATAGATTTTTTTCCTTTGTGATATGTTTGCTAATATCAGTGCATGCTTTATAGTATGTAGTGTTAATGAACATCATTTTGCTAGCTGCACAAGCATTTAGTTTCTCAGAGACATATATGGAGTAATTAAGTTTTTATTAAATGTTCAATTTCATTCTTTTGAGCTAAGGGCTGCTTAGCAGGGTTTATTGTAAACGAAAGTGATGAAAAACAACAGACTGTATATTTGTACCACTTGACAGGACAAAACCACTGCAGCAAGTGTATTCAGACCACCAACTTTGTGTTCTACAGCAGGAATCTCATTCACATGTCCCACACACCTAACCTATAATTTACCAGTTCTCTACTGGCTGTGATTGGCAGCTGATGGCTTCATGTGTATCACAGGTATAGTTCAGGGGTCAATTAACTGGTGGGTAATATAGAGTTGTCAACAGTGTCAGCCTCCTTCCTGGAGCATCATTGGATTGTGAGTGAGCCCTGAAAAAGAGAAAGGGAGCAATGCCAGGTATTATTTTGGCTTTAAATGTGTTAAAATTCATGTCTATGATGTTGCTTATGCACCACTGAAACCATGAGAGGATCTGGGAACTTATAACAGGAATGTAACAAACCCATTAAACACTATGTGCTGTAGGTGTTTATTAGATACTTGACAAAATTCAATTATGGATGTTTCAATCTAGTCTTTGTCCCTTTCTCCCTGCTTACAAAACTGAACAGAGCAAGTGTGAATCATATTCTTTGGGAATTAAAAGTGACATTACCATGCATCTTGCAATATAAAAAAAAAGTTAATGAGATATTATTGTGAATACCTTATGACAGAACTCTGAAAATGAGATGACTGTCTTTCTAGAAAACCACAATACACAGAAGCGAACATAAAGAGCAAGAGTAGGAGCTGCTTGTCATGACCAACAAAGCTGAAAAAAAATAACTTTAAAACTTTGGACAGAGAAATGGATTAATTATTGAATTCTTAGTTTTCTGAAACAGAGTCTTGTGTATCCGAGGTTTTCCTCAAACTCACAATGTAGACAAGGATGACCTTGAACTTCTGGTCCTTCTGTCTCTATCTCTTAAGTATTGAATTGATGGGCCTGTGCCATCATGCTTGATATATTTCATGCGAGATATTGAGTCCAGAGCTTTGTGTAGGCTAGACAAGCACTCTCCTGACCTAAACCTCTTCCCTGGGCCTCAAACTTTTGAGATAAAAATAATAATTTGAACATCCCAAAAGCCTCCAGCAAAGAGATCATCTAGTTTCCTCATTTGTCACATGAGGTTATCAAGTCATTGGTGACAAATCTCAGGAAGGACACAATGAGAAATACAAGGATTGGTAAGTATCCCTGATGCCCACAGACTTACATCATACTCTCAATGAAACTTCAGCAAATTCATTTTGACATTCAAAATGACCAAATTAATAGTATGATACTAGTATGACAATGCTAAGGAAAACTGACAAAGTCCATTGATTTATAGAGCAATGGCAAGGAGATAGCCTTTTTCAATTTTATTATACAGATACTTATTAAAACTTGATATCTTCATGTGGTTTAAATAGGTGTGGTCTCCATAGACTCATGTGTTTGAATGCTTAAGCCATGGAAAGCAGCACTACTTGGTAGTGTGGCTGTTTTGGAGGAAGTCTGTTATTCTGGAGGCAGGTTTTGAGGTTATTAATGCTCAGGTTATGCTCAGTGAAACACACAATTCCCTTTTGCTGCCAATGGATCAAGATATAGAAGTCTAAGCTCCTTCCTCTATACCTTTTCTGCCTGTATGTTGCCATGCTTCCTATGCTGATAATGTACTAAACATCTTAAACTGTAAGCCAGCCCCAATTAAACGTTTTCTTTTATAAGAATTGCTATGGTCATGGTGTCTCTTCACAGCAATCAAAACCTTAGCTGAGATACTCTACTAAGTTAAAAAATTTTCTGCAAAGTTGGAATGCAATAAAACTTACTTTAGTACAAATATTTAATAAATACCCACAGAGCATATTCAGGACTTGTTATATTAAATGTTGAAGTTCTATACAATTTTCCTGGGGATTTGGGTACAGGACAAGGTTACTCACTGCTACCTTTGTACACATAGTTTTCCTGGAGGTCCTGGTGGGTGGAATAATAATAACAAAAAAAAACCCAAATAAGTTAATATCAAACTAATAACAAGATATCTATATACATTTGAGTGAAAAACTAATATTTTTATTATTATTGGCTGAGATACTATATGTTGAAAATTTAATATAATCTACAGAAAATAATTTAAATGAAGGTATATATAGCAATAAGCAGAAGCTGGAGTTTAAGCAATGCATTAATTAAAACGGCAAATACTTAGAAATAAATCTGTAGAAGCAAGTGCAGAGATACACATAATGGCTATGGATGGAAAGAAGTAAATTTGCTAAAATGTCACTTTCTTTAACTTGAGCTATAGATTTAAATCAGTTCCAAAAAATCTTACAGTAGACTTCTCCTTTTGTGTGTATGCAATGTCAAAGGGTGATTGTCAAATTTATACAAAGCTGCACAATTTTAAAAAATAGTCAGGTTATTGTTAAGTATAAATATGTCAATTTGTATTGTGATAGAAGCAAATGGATGATCAGAGAGCAGTGTCTAAAAATGCAACCTGCCATATTGGATTTATGCAGAGTGAGCATGAAAGGCTGATGCTTTCAACAAATGGTGCTTGGCCCTTGGATATCTTTATGGGAGAATGGGGTCTTCTGTCATATCTACTACAAAAATCATTGCCAGATGGTTTTTCGACCTACATGCATTAATCAAAGCCATAAAAAATTGTGTAGGCTGTAATGGGAATATCTACATGATCTCAGGTAGGAGTGAATTCTTAAACATGGCATAAAAATCACTTATAGAAGGAAAGGGTTCATAAAGTTCATTTCATTAAAATTAAGCAGCTTTGTTCTTTTGATTTGCATTTTGAAGACAGTAGAAAGGCAAATCACAGAGTGGGGTGAACTTGCCACTGTTTGAATCAATGCATTCAGAATATATAAAAAATTTCTACAAATTAGTTTTAAAAGCTAGTCTGTGGAAGAGGAGACCCCCCCCCCCAAAAAAAAACGAAAAAAAAAAAAAAAAACCAACACAAGCGACTGATTTTAAAAGTAAGGGGACCCAAATAATCAATGTACACTTAAACTGACATTTAAATTCTTCTGAGACAGAGAAGAGTAAGAACCTGAGAAGAAACCTTTGACTACTCAGTTTGGATATAGTTTAGAAGTCTTACAGCCCCAATGGAAGAATGAAGAATAATAGCAGCATTCAAAATCCAGCAGGAGAGAACACTGGCAGAAACATGTTGGGAAACTGTTTTGATTTTATTTAGCAAATGCAGATGTGCACAATCAGAAATTCTTCTTCCAGCGATCTGGCTTATTGTTGCAATGCATACTTATGAGCAGGGTGGCTCACTTGACAGTCAGTGCTGATCAAAATGGCCCCAGATGGATGCTGCCCAAACATCTATCCACAGTAAAATGAATAGGCAAATTGTTTATTCATGTAATAGAATGACATTCAACAATAAAATGAACAAACTGCTATATATCCAGAATATGCAAATTCTACAATGAAATATTCCATGAAAGAAACTACAAAAACAGATAAAAGTAAACCATATAGTTTAGAAACTTCTCCTTCAATGACAAAATGCAGACAAAGGAAGAGAAAATGATGTTAGTAGAGGACAGAGATATGGCCCTGAGAGAGAGAGAGAGAGAGAGAGAGAGAGAGAGAGAGAGAGAGAGGAGATCTGCAAGAGCCACCCAGGGCCTCATTCTCTGATTCTGGGGAAGTTAAGTATCTGCCTTGGCTGGGATCTACTGGAACCAACCTTAGCATAATTAGTTAAGCTGAAGTTTATTGTTATTTGTTAAACATCACTGCAATGTTTTAGGCTCTTTATGGGTTGAACTTTACAATTTATGTGTTTCAGCACATGTAAGACATGGAAGGGGTACAAAGAAATGAGGTGTGGTAGGGGAAGAAGAGAATTAAGAAGGGCCCTCCGAGCTTTTGACTGGTGATGAGAAAGTGGCTTAAGGAACAGCAGAGCCACCTATGTACTTAATTCTAGTCACAAATGACATCTTGATTACTCAGAATGTCTCCATGAAAGATAGTTTCAATTTACCTATGCCTGGGAGCAAAGATGTGGTGATAGATGCTGGTGATAAATATGTTGGCTAACAAAAGCAAGCAAGATGAGAATCTGCAATGGGTAACTCTGAAGTTTAGCTTGATTGGGTTGAGGAACACAGGTGGTTGTAAAGCATGCCTCTGGATAGGTTTTTGTGTGCTTTTCAGAGATGCTTAGATGGTTAGAGTTGAATTAATGAATGGTTTAATCTACCAGTGAACTCATCATGTGATGACATTATCAGGAGAGGGTGAAATGTAGGAGGTAGGGCCTACTTGGAGGAAATAGGTCAGTGAAGTGTGTCACTGGGGAAATGTTATACTTTTGTTCTCATTCTATATTTTTCTGTGCTTCCTGTTTACCAAGAAGAGAATCTCATTACCTCAATGAGAATTGCTTCATCATGCTTTTAGTACCATGCTGGATTAATCTTTCTGGAACGATGATCAAAAATAAGTTTAAGTTGTTGATGTCAGGTGTCTTGGTTATCACAGTGGATGCTAACTAATTCAGATGCATAACAATGGCTAGAGTATAGATATATGTTGTCTAGTAGTTTCGTTAAGTTCCTTAACAACTCTGGTTCATTCATTCAATTGAGTCCATTTATCTAACAAATACATGTGAGCATCCACCACCTGGAAGGCTCTTAGGAAAAGATCATCAACACAGTGGTAAGGCCAATTCTTGCTTCATCAACTGTGATTCACATAGGGAGGTTGTTGGCAGATGCTTGCTTTGCAGAGCAGGCTGAATGATTTGGGATTCCAGAATCACCATAGATGTTCACCTCATTATCTTCTCTACAGTAAGTCAAATAAATTATGCTTTCTGATGTGAGGTCTGTTTGATGACCTGGATTTTCATGAGCCCAGCATATGCCATGTAAGTCTTCACCTTAGGCTACCGTAGTACATTAGTTCCTACAGTGCTCAACTGAGCCTGGCTAATCAGTTAGTTTTAGGAAACAAGACAACATTTACCTACCTAGGAAAGTACGTAGAGTCTCTGCTACATCAGGTTCTTTTTCATCTCTGCTTTCCCTCCACAGAGCTCACTTGAACCACAGTGTGGAGAATAGACAGATTTGTAATCATTTTTTTTTTTAATAAGAGACAATTTAAATATAAGTGTTAAGACAAAATGGCATCAAAATGAAACTAAATCTTTGGTATGTCTATTAAATAACTGCTATTTTGAACTTTTGACTTGAGAATTTTTTTAGTTTTGTCTTAAAAGTTAGAATTTGTTTGCATTATTTTTTCTATAGAAAATTTACTCACCAATCATATAAAATGTGTTGTGTAGTGGATTTCTGTGGAAAGAATTGAATAGGACTATAAGATGGAATTATTGAACATAAATTAAATTTTGGCTTATTATGTATGTACAACAAGGTACTAAATAAAGACATTTTGTTTATCTGTATATGGTAGATGTCTATAATATCAGTGTTGGAGAGGAGGTGACAGGGGGATTAGGAGTTCAAAGCTAGCTTTGGCTACATAGCAAGATTGAGGCCAGCCTGGGTTACCTGAGATTCAAAAAGAAAAATCCAAGGCAAAATACCATTACTACCCCCATCCCTCCCCCACTCCCACCACCATACCCACTCCTACCTCATCTACCACCACATCCACTACCACACAAAGGCTAGAAGTGCCATCTCACACTGTGATGTTTTCACTCACAACCTAAGGATGAAGGATCAAAACAAGTTTGAGGCCAGTCTGGTAGACAGTGAGTTCTAGGCTAGCTAGTAATACCTAGAGAGACTTTGTCTTAACCAACCAACCAACCAACCAACCAAACAAACAAACAAGGAAAACAATCCAAAATGTTATTCTAGTCAATAGAGATCACATATGTAATGCATTTCATACCATGTATAAGATTATAATGGAACTGAACATTTTCTGTTTCTTAGTGTCATGGTAGCCATCATGATGTCAGAGCTCAATACATTGCACATGTGTTTGTGGTGACTGGCAGAAGCACAGCATCTGTGCTGCAAATCGTATAAAAGTATAGCATGTGAAATAGCTCCATGTAGCTCCCAACATCATGATTTTATCATCATTTTCGAGTGTATTCTTTCCATTTCTAAAAAATAATGCATACAGTAAAACAACATGCTCTGATGTGCCGGAAGTAGCCACACTTATCTCACCCATGACCCACCCAAGACAGGGTCTCATGTAGTCCAGTTTGCCTTAAACATAGCCTAGGATGACACTGACCTCTGTATGACAAGCATTGGCCTCTGTATTTGTCAGGCTCTGGTAGAGCATCCCAAGAGACAGCTATAACAGGCTCCTGTCAGCAAGCACTTCTTGGCATCCAAAATAGTGTCTGTTTTTGGTGGGACAGAAGACTTTAGCACAAAATTCTACAAGATTTTAAAGAAGAGTTAGTGACAATGCTCCTCAAATTATTCCACAAAATAGAAACAGAAAGCATATTGCCTAATTTATTCTACAAGGCCATAATTACCCTGATACCCAAATAACAAGAAGATTCAACATGAAAAAAATGACTTTCCCTTATGAACATAGACAATAAAATAATCAAATATTTGCAAAATGAATCCAAGAACACATAAAAATATCACAAGTAGGCTTCATCTCAGAGATGTAGGGATAGTTCAATATATGAAAATCAACAAATATAATCCACCACATATATAATGGAAAGAAAAAAATTACACACATACACATATACACGCATAAAGATGATCATCTCATTAGATGCAACAAATGCCTTTGACAAAATCAAATCTAACTTTTCATGATAAAAGTCCTAGACAGATAAGGAATACAAGGGACATACCTAAACATGATAAAGGCACTTTACAGCAAGCCTATATTCAACATCCAATTAAATGGAGAGAAACTCAAAGAAATTCTTCTAAAATCAGGAACAGGACAAGGTTGTCCACCCTCTCCAAATCTATTTAATATAACATTTTAAGTCTTAGCAATAGGACAACTGAAGGAGTAAGGGGGTACAAACTGAAAGAAAGGAGTCACAGTATCTTTCTTTCCAGATGATATAACAGTACAAATAAGCGACCCTAAAAATCCCACCAGGGAAGACAATTTCAGTAAAGTAACCGAATACAAATTTAACTCAAAAAATTCAGTAGCTTTCTTATATACAAATGGCATACAGAGAAATCAGTGAAATAACACCTTTGACAATAGCCAATAATAAGCCATCCTACAGAAAACAATCTACAGATTCAATGCAATCCCCATTAAAATTATAACACAATTCTTTACAGATTCTGAAAGAACATTTTCTAGCTTCATATGTAAAAACAAGAAATCCATGATAGTTAGAACAATACTGAATAACAAAAGAACTTCTGGGGGTCTCACCATTGCCAATTTCAAGTTGTACTACAGATCTTTAGTAATAGAAACCACACGATATTGGCATAAAAACAGACAGAATGATCAATCAAATTGAATTAAAGAGCAAGACAAAAATCTACAGACATATGGACACCTGGCTTATAATAAAGAAGCCAGAAATATACGCTGTAAAAATTAGGCATCTTCAACAATTACAACTAGATCCATATTTATGACGTTGCATACAACTCAAGTCTAAGTGGATCAAAGATGTCCATATTAAACCAGATATGCTGAACCTGATAAAAGGGGAAGTGGGAAATAGCCTTGAACTCATTGGCACAGGAGATAACCCTCTAAACAGTATAGCAATAGAACACGCACTATGACCAATAATTTATAAATGGGACTCTATAAAACTGAAAATCTTCTGTAAGGCAGAAGATACCATTAATCAGACAGCAGCAGCCTAAAGAGTGGGAAAAGATTTTTTTACCAACTCCTCAAATGATACAGGATTCAAGATATATAAAGAACTCAAGAAACTACATATCTAGAAAGAAAAACAAAAACAGAACAAATCTCTACAAAATCGACTAACTTGGCTCCTCTGCACACATGGAACAGTTGTGTAGCTTGGTCTGCATGTGAGACTGCTAACAGCTAGAGCAGGGGTGGTATCTGACCCTGTTGCCTGCATATGGGAACCGTTCCCCTAACTGGGCTGCCTCCTCTAGCCTCAAAAGGAAATGGTGACCTAGTCTTACTGCAACTCAGTATGCTAAGGCTGATTGATATTCACGGGAGGTCTCCCTTTTTTCTGAAGATAAAGGGAGAAAGAGTGGATAAAAGAGAGGCAAGATGGGGGTGGGGTACTAGAAGGGAGGGAAAACTGCAGTTGGGATCTAAAGTAAGTAAACAAATTAGTTAATTAAAAACTTTAAAAAGAAGAAAAGATTTCTATAATTGGTAGAAAAAATGGCTTTAGGATATTTTTCATGGGTTTATCCAAACTTATATATGATATGTGCATAAAATATATTCAATAGTAAAAGTGTAAATGTTGATTTGAAGCTTCACCATTTCAGAATGGTTATTCTAAACTTACAGAATTTGAGTGAGATGTACAAACTTGAGGTCTGCTTAATTTGGGTGCAGGATGTTCTATTGTAAAGAATTTACCAGTTCTTTATAATAAAGTTTTAATAATGAAAACTATACTAAAAGTGTTGAGTTTAGAATATATAATTATAGCCACTATCCTGTAATTGCTAACACAATCTAGGGCCATGTTAATAAAGATGTCTTTGGACAAAGTAGAAGAGAAACTTCAGTTTTAAAGAGATGGAATGACTAGTTATTTTCTCTTTTATTTTCTGGGACAAGTTAGTTTGTCTACTAAAGATAGTAATGTGAAACTACTATAAATACAAAAGATGCACTGTATTATTTTAAGCATCGTCATAACAGAGATAACAGTTACGTGGATAACAACCATATTAAGCATCCAGGTTTTATAATTTACCCATTACAAGACTAAACTTATCTTTGAAGTGATACAGAATGAAATGGCAAGCTCAGAAGGCATCTCTGAATCTTCAGTGGATGATTTCTGCACAGTTCAATTTGTCTGTGTTGGTACAGGCAGAGCTGCCTCACAACCAGAGTGAATTTTCCTCTCCTCGGGGAAGTTGACTGCCTTGGATTGTGCAGAGCCTGTCATTTTAAGGCATTATGAAGTCTCTTTACAAATATATATTATTATTATAGTCCTGAACTATTTTTACTAGTTGGCTTTAATCGAGTGTTTCAGAACAGTTTTCATCTCCACACATGAGTATTCACTTACTGGTTTTTGAATAGAGGGTTTTCTTCTATGACTGCTCCAGGTAGCATGGGCAGTTTCTTCTGACATGTATCATGCAGGAAGACAGGGCATACTCCTTCAGTGAGTTATTTACAAAATACAGACTCCTTGAAAAGGCTAATGTAGTGAGGCAGCTACCCATTTACCAGTCATATTAAAACAGTCTATAATTTCTGGAATGTGTTTATTTTTTTCCCTTGTGACACTATTGAAAACCTTTTGTATTATTCTCATTATATGTACTATAAAATAAAACATTTACTGATGAAAAAATCCCCCCCAAATAATCCAATTAAAAATGAAGTACAGATCTAAACAGAGAATTCCCAGGAGAGGAATCTCAAGTACCTGAGAAATACTTAAAAATATTCAATATCCTTGACTACCAGGGAAATGCAAATCCAAACTACTTTGTGATTCCATCTTACACCTGTCAGAATGGCTAAGATTAATAACATAAGTGACAGCTCAAGCTGGAGAGGATGTGGAACAAGGGGACCACTCTTGCACTGCTGGTGAGAGTGTGAACTTGTACAGCAACTATGGAAATCAGTGTGGCATTTCCTCAGAAGGTTTGGAATTGATCTCTCTCAAGATCTATTTATAGCACTCTTGGACATGGACCCAAAAGAAACCCCATTCTACTAAAAGGACACTTGTTTAACCATGCTTATTATGGCTTCATTCATAATAGCCAGAAACTGGAACAACTGAGATGCCCCTGAATAGAAGAATGGATAACGAAAATGTGATATATCTACACAATGGAGTATTACTCTGCCATTAAAGAATGACATCATGAAATTTGCAAACAAATGGATGGAACCAGAAGAAAATCATCCCGAATAAGTAACTCAGACACAGAAAGACAAATATAGTATATATCTACTTATTATTAGATAATAACAATGAAGTAAATGATAACCAAGCTACAATTTGTAGACACTGAGAGGTTACATAAAGAGAAGGCATCTAGAGGGGATGCACGGATCTCCTTGTGACAGAAGAACTGAATAGATTTTATGGGTGAACTTGGGGCAGGTGAGGATGAGAGTGGGTAGGTTGCATAGGCAATGGGGTAGAGGGAGACAGTGTGGAAAGAGACAGCTGGAATTGAGTGGTATTTGAAGCATGATATAAAAACCTAGTGCAGTGGAAACATTCTAAAATATATAAAGGTGATGCAAGTGAGGTCTCCTAATAATGCGGGATACAGAATCTCAACTGGCCATCTCTTATTACCAATGGAAGCTTCCAGTAGCAGGACGAGGTGGCATTCAATTGAGTTGTTAGCCAAGAATCTTCCCATGGATATCCCCCAGGCTGTTGCTAAGACAAAGGATTTCTCTCTGAAAACTGATAGCAGAGCCCACTTGCTAAGGACAACACCCACACAACTCTGTGAACATGAAAACGTGCAGATAGTACCTACTTGGAGTCTTCGCCCTTATGGTCTAGTCTCTTTTGCATGGGGACTTGGTCTACAGGCTACCAAAAGAGAAACATGGATACCAACCCAGCCACAGAACCTTTGATCTAGACTCTGTCCTGCCTGCAAATATGTTACAGGAATGGTGGCACAGAACTTGTAGGAGTAGCCAACCAATGTCTGATTTGATGTAAGGTTCACTCCATGAGAAGGAACCTATAGCCAACATTCCTTATATAACCAAGAACCCAAGACTCAACAGCCAAGATTCAGGGTAAACCCAAACACTACTGGTCTAAAACAAACAGAGAAGGTACCAATAAAATGACTTCTAATGATATTCTCCTATAATAGTAGATCAGTGCCTTATCTAGTCATCATTAGAGAGGTTTTTCCTGCAGCAGATGAGAACAGATGCAGAGACCCACAGCCAATCATGACGCGGCGAGAGAGAGTGTATAATTGATTTTTATTTTATGTGTGTTGTGGTGTTTTACCTGCTTATATGTCTGTGTGAGGATGTTGGATCACCTGAAACAGGAGTTACAGACAGTTGTGAGCTGGCATGTTGGTGCTCAGAATTGAACCTGGTTCCTTTGAGAGGGAAGAGAGAATCTAAATGGGATGTTTCAATTAAATCCATCCCCTTAGAACACAGGGAATCCTAGAAAAGATGAGGTAGAAAGAGAGACAGAAGAGATAGAGGACACCAGGAGAACAAGGCCCTTGGACTCAACTAAGCAAAGTGCACATGAGCTCCCAGAGACTAAGGCAGCAAGCACGGGGCTTACATGGGTCTGTATCAGATCCTCTGCATATTTATTATAGCTCTTATGTTCGTGTTTTTATGGGACTCTTGACTGTGAGAGTGACTGCATCTCTGACTCTTGTGCCTGATTTTGGGACTCTTTCCCTCTTGTTAGATTGCCACGTCCAACTTTAATATGATAGTATTTGATTCATTTGGTTATATTTTATTTTGTAATATTTTACTGCTATCTTTTAGGAGCTTGTTCTTTCTTAATGAGAGCTAGAAAACGAGTGGATCTGAAGGGGAGGGAAGGTATGGAGGGATAGAGGAAGGGGAAACTATAATCAGGATATATTGTATCAGTAAGAACATTTTCAGCAAAAGGGAGGAGTGTTTGCATGAGTACATATCTATGATGTCCTGTCAGCTATGTGCAATATAATAGGAACAATGTAGGACCAACAGAGGCTGGGTTCAAATTATACCAACAAGGCAAGGCAAGACGTGGCACCCTGAACTTTTTCAATACCCAGTGTTAGATGTATTAGATGGCGAGGGATGAGTTAACAGTGATATTTTTATAGATGTATTAGATGGCGAGGGATGAGTTAACAGTGATATTTTTATAGATGTATTAGATGGCGAGGGATGAGTTAACAGTGATATTTTTAGATTATGGCATGAAACGAATCCATCTTCCAGATGGAAAACACTACCATTTGATAAATGTCACTTGCTGAGTTCGAATTAATGGAAGGAGAGTGAGAAGTTAAGTAAGCCTTGAAAAAAGATTCAAGAAGCGTTCACTTGAGTGCTTCCTTGGCTCTAGATAGATTAGGGAATAGAAAACAGAGCTCAGAACAGACTTCCAATGACCATCTCTGACCTTTCTCCTACTTGAGGAAACCATTAACAAAACCTACGATGATGCCTCAGGCTAAGAGACCTAAACTATCTTTGTTTTGAATGAGTACTCTTCTTCTATGATGCTCCCTATGACGGAAAATACCAGCATTAGTTTTCAAGGCATAAAGGGCAAGAGTGTTTCTAGCAGCCCTGTGCATGAGTGTATTGACTTAAATCTGGAAAGAAGCAAATGTGCCCCATCTTATTTTGAATGAACACTCGACAGTGCTATCAGATAAAATTACAAGCTATACAGCAATGGAAAGGAGCCTTGTAATTAAGCCATTCTAATTGAATCCTTTATCTTTTTTTAATAGTTACCCTTGCCTGCAGTTTATTAGCAAACATTATCTAACAAAGTACCCTATTGTATAGGGCAGTTTGAGCAAAGCAGAAGCTGTTTTAGGGAACCAGTAAGCACAGCATTGAATCTAAAATATGGTGTTGTCTTGGAGCAGCTAGGCAAGTAAGTGCTGCTCCATTGAGTAAGTGCTAAGTATCTTTTTTGTTTTTTTTCAAGTAGAGGACATATTTGTTGAATTTCAGGAGAAAAAAAAAAAGGCAGTCCTTGGTGCTTTCTACGTCCACATAAAAATCATTACACTGAAAGAATTTAACCCTCCCTCACTTGCTTGAAGAATAAGATAATTTAATTTTCATGTCTGTTTTGAGGTGATGAGTGAGAAGGCTGTACTTGGGTCTCTACCCCAAGGTCAGTTTTGCCATATTCTGCTTGAGTATATGTTTGTAAGAGAGACAGCCTAGTCCTTGTTTATCATTTGCTGCTTGAACTGATTCACGCAAAACCAATACTCATCTCGGAATACTTTCTCGCCAACGTTTGTCTAAGAGATGGGTGGCTTTCTCACACAAACAGGAACCAAGATACCTGCTTTGAGATGCTAAACTTAGAAATGAGTCTTCAAGACATGGATTAGTGACTATTGCTGTGTGACAAAACTCAGTTCTTTAGGACAACACACAAGTATTACTTCAGATTCTATAGGTTGGGAGTCTGGATGTAGCATACTTGGGTGTTTATGACTTATGGTTTATCACAAGTCTTAAATCCTGGTTGTGTTTCAGGAGTTGGGAAAGGATGTTTTAACGTGGTTATTGATCTGGTTCAGTTTCTTGTAGATTGTTGGGCTCAGGACCTGTTTTCTGCCATAGGAGACTATCTAAAGGCAGCTCACAATGTGGCCACTATCTCTCTTAAGCAGAGTGCATAGCATGCAAGAAAGTCAAGAGGGAGGTTCCAGATGGAAGACATGGTTTCTTTGAAACCTAATCTCAAATATGACACCCCACATTTCCTGTAACTCTCTGTTTGCTTCAAAAGTCACACAGCCCAGCTTCCACTCAAGGGAAGACAGTAGTAGCCCAAGGGCCTGACTAGGAGGAGACAGGAATCATTGGGGTGACATTATAGACTATGGACTGCTAAATGGAAAACTGAGAAAATGAAAGTCACTTTAAAAGCATCATGTTTTAGCTCAACTTTTACTTGGAATTCTTCATTGTGATTCCCTTCCCGAATTTTGGGAATTTTTATCTCTGGGGAGTTTTATTGAGTGTCTACTCCTTAGATATATTAACCTAAAATTAGACTGGTAGTGTGATCTCAGAGGTGAGAGCAGCTAGCTGCAGCCCATCTTCCTCTGACATAACATTATTGAGAAAGATCTCTAGAATCTCCCCAGACTGCTTGCACATTCATTATCAATTTTAAAGGTACAGAGTGTGAATGCATTTGAGCCACCAATTTCTGGCTTGTATGCCATAACCTCAGCCCTTAAGACCTTCTTTACAGAAGGATCACACATGAAGTGGAAAATATCTTTTAGCCAGGCGGTTGCATCTGTCTGATAAATATCAGGCTGCCATTATTTGTGAAGATTTTCCTCATTAGTCTTGGGTTATTAATTGCCAACTCCCCATTCCTTTCTTTTGAGAAAGAGGATGCGTGTGAAATACATTTGTAAATAAACACTCCAGTGGCATCTGCTTTGAGAATAATTGCTGTTTTAGAAGGGCAGATTTGCTCTGTGTTCTAAATCTCTACTGTGATAAATACAGTCTGGTCAACAGTTTAATTAGTCCAGGAATTACTGAGACCAGGCACTGCCAAGACTGATGCCATGGCCTGGGATCATGGAGATGAGTTATATACTCTTGCTCTTGGGGAGTTCTCAGCCCTCAGGGAAGACAATCAGGTAAGCCACTAATAACCAGATAATATGATAAGTGATTCAAGAGAACCATATTCAGGCTGTGAGGATGAGGCTAATTGTGCTGGACTTTCTAATCTAGCATCTTAGAGGATGGCCGGCAGAGTGCATGCCATGTTCTGGAGAAGGACGTGTGCTTGTGGTTTGGAAGATATTTTCTTCAAATTCCGTTTCATACACAACATGATGGTTAGTCATGGTTGTCATCTTGATTAGATCTGGGATCAACTAAGATGCTTGCCTCTGAGAACACCTGGGAGGGTTATCTCTTGGACAGATTTCTTGAAGGAAGAAGAGCCTTCACCTGACTGAGCTGCATCTTCTGGTAGAGTTCAGATATACAGAGGTTTAGGAGATGGCAGAGCGGCCCTGCTATCTGCTCCCTTTGCTTCTTCCTGAGGAGTACATTCACCCTGTCGCTATCATCATTGTGCTTTTATTTTCTGTTCACACTGAAACATTGAATCTTTGTGATTCCAAAGAGGCTAAAGACCAGTGATCCTCCAAGCCTTCAGGGACAGCCTGTAGCCTTTGAGGCACCAGCCTTGTGTCCTAAGTAGCTTTCAGTTTCTCATACTCTCCAGTGTACAGACAGTCATTCACAGTGTATCCCAGGCTGGCTGCAAACTTCAAACTTGTAGCAATCCTCCTGCCTGCATCTTTTCATTTGCCCTTCCTCTCTCCCTTTATTCCCCCTCCCTCTCTCTCAGATATATCCCAAACATATGACTAATTTGCCTGCATGTATGTCTGTATACCACATATGTGCTTGGTGCTAGTGGAGGTAAGAAGTGGGAGCTGGATCTCCTAGGACTGGAGTCACAGGCGTTGTGAGCCTCCCCCTGGGTGTTGAGAATCCAATCCAGAACTTCTGGAAGAACAGCCAGAGTTCTTAATCACCAAGACATCTCTCTAGTTCCTGTAACCTATATTTTTATTACTTTTTTTTTTTTTACAGTCCAATCATCACCCATCTCTTGGTCTGCCCTCCCACAGTTCATTATCCCATTTCTCTTCCTCCCAGTCGCCAAGAGGATGTCCCTATCACCCTGTAACATATTTTTAAATGTAAAAACTCAGGGGAAAGTACAAATGCAGTCCCTAGCTTTTTTTTTTTAAAAAACTTGCTAAGGACAGCCCCTCCCAATTGTGTAATAAACAATCCAAGCAGTAAGAAACTCTGATAAGGCTTCCTAGGGATTCAGAGGAGGACATTCTATCTGTATTTGTTGTCGTGTTGTTGTTGTTGTAGAAAGGGCTTTCTGCAAAACCTTGGAGGCTCCTTTTCATCCTGTAAAGTGGAAACTCTCTCCCCAGTAAATAATAACTTCTTATTTCATCCTCTCCCCCTGGTACTTGGAAGTCACTAATACTCTTTCTGCCCATATAATTGTGACCACTCAATTGCCTTATGTAAGTGGAATCATTCACATCCACATGTATAGCATCATGTGTCAAATTTCCGTCACATCTGAATAATATTCTATTGTATTCATATACCATATTATACCCATCTATTAATCTGTTAATGGACACTTGGGCTGCTTCTGCATTTTAGCTATTTAGGACAATGTTTCCATAAATGTGAATATACACATAAGTTTTCTACACCCTATTTTCAATTTATTGGGTATCCACACAGAAGTGAAATTGCTGGACCACACAGTAACTGTTTTTAAGTTTTCTTCTAGGGATTGAGCCCAGGCCTTTGAGGATACCCATCATGCTGTCTCTATCACATTACTACACTTCCTTCTATATTAATTAATTTATTTTTGGACCACTTAGTATTTTCTATAGTGGCCATAGTATTTTACATCTCTACTCACAGGGCAAGTATTATACAACTGAGCAACAATTTCTCCACAGCTTCATCAGTGAGTGAGATAGTAAGTGCATGCGTGCTCTCGTGCTCGTGAGTGGATATGTGTGTACATGCTTGTGATTCTAGCAATTCAGAAAACTCTTGTAGAATTCACAGTATGGTGATGAAACAAGTTAATCTAAGAATTAAAATACTGTGTGATAAATTATATGATATATTTATATAAAAATGCGAAGGGTTTTATAGAAGAATATATTTATATTTTATTATGTTTACCAATCAAAATGTAAACACTTATCAATATAATGTAGGAGAATTCATGGCTAATCTGTTTTTTCTCACTAGTAAAATATATATTATTGGTAGGTGACAAGTCTACATTATTGGTCTACTCCTTGCAGCCTAGGAAGTGTGATGTCCAGTGATTTATTTCTCTATACACAGGAGAGAGATATGAACAAGGTAATGATCATTAAATGGCAATGCGTGTTCTGAGAGTTAGAAGAGGTATAGTGACCAAAAAGAGCAGTTTGGTAGTAGATTTAATGTAGGCTTTGAATAAACATCTAAGTAGACTAGGTAACAAAAGAACTGGGACAAAGGAATGTGTGCTAGGTGGAACCAGGGCTTAGGGCAGCCCAACATGTTGGGTTAGTATTTACATAGCAGGTGTAAGAGTTTCTGTGGGGTAAAGTGGGAAATCAGCAAGAGGCAAGATTAGATAGGTAGGCTGAGGCCATATTATATTATGAACATTGCAATGCTGAGCTAAGAATATGGAACTAATTTTAAGTTAGGATACCAAGCACCAAGTTTGGGTGCTTGGTATCTCTAGAAAGCCTGCACTTGAAATTCTTGTTCCCTCTCTCACTCAGGCCTTCTCTCTCTCTCTCTCTCTCTCTCTCTCTCTCTCTCTCTCTCTCTCTGTGTGTGTGTTCCTCCCTAATTCCTTTCCTTCCCTATCACACCATGTAGCTTACAGACTGATTAGATAGTTTTAAAGTGCATGAAAACTAGTGTTACTACTATCCACTGAAGATGTGACTTAGCAAAAATAGAAAGTGATTATGCATAAATATCTCATAGTGATTTTATCATGTTTTATCTTCAGTTAACATGTTCTAATAGTAAACATCTATTGTAATGTGTAAAATCTTGTAATATATAAAAATTGTTGATGTTCTGAAGTAGGTTCAATCTTTAAAAATTTTAAGGTCACTCTTTGTTCCAGTGAATATTCTTTCTCTGGCAAAATATCTTGAGACTGAAAGAATAGATTTATGGTAATTCAAATTTTGAGGAGCCAAGTTCCACCATCATCTGAGTCTACTGTATCAGAGCCCATGGAGAATCTAAGCCTCATGACAGATAGAGTGTGACAAAGAAAAACTGCTCACCTCATGACATATAAGAAGAAGACAAAAGGTGTCATCGACCCTCTAAAAGACGTTCTCAGTAAATTGCTCCTCCCAATGAGGTCCCGTCTTGTAGAACTTTCATCACTCCCTAATAGTTCCATTATTTGTTCACCAAACTTGCAACACATGAAGCTTTACTGAGATTCTAGATTAAAACTATAACAGTATTCTAGGAGATATGAATTCAGTACAAGCTTTTGGGCTACATAAAGACAAGTTGAAATGATATTTGAAAGGGAGGGGGGAACTGGTGATGGCCTGTAAATGTAAGCATAGAGAGATAGCATACAACTAAACCATTGATATGCCTTTAATGAGCTGAGAATAATTAGCTCCTAAAGCATTGTATGACATTAGGTTCAAAATGTTATGTCAGGAGGGAATTTGTTTCTTCTCATAACCATGTCCATTGTTTAGCATTCCGTCTAAGAAGCTGCAATTATGCTTCCTTTGTCTATTGGCATGGTTGTTACAAATCTGGTATCATGACAGTAATAGTTGTCAATGAAGAGTACTGGAGGATTATGGAGGAAGAAGTGGGAGCAGATCTGGAGGAGAGGGGAATTTTGGTTGGGCTGGGAGGAGTGGAGGTAAGGGAAACTGTGGTCTGTTTGGGATGTATTATATGAGAGAAGAAAATTTTCAATAAAAAGATTTATTTTTTATTATATGTATGTGTATATCTGTGTGTCTCTGTATGACCAAGAAAGGCCAGAAGAGGACATGAACAGTTCCTCAGAACAGGAATTACAGGTGGCTGCATGTTGTCTTCTCTGGGTGCGAAGAACTAAACTCAGGTCTTCTGGAAAAACAAATATCACACTTATGGCTAAGCCAACTCTCCAGCTCCTATTTTAGAAATTTCACCTACTATATTTCATAGTCTTGATGGTATTTAGATTTATAGTCCTGGAAAGAACATATTTTTTGCGTTGACTTCATTTTGTTCAAACACTTGTTTTTAAGAGACATGTTTGTGCCTGAAATCTGCATAGCTGATATTTCGGTAAAGGGATAAGCAGCAGTATTTAATGGCAATATAAAGGTATGTGTTAGGGGGTAGGCAGCTAGTTGGCAAAGCTAATGTTACATTTCTTTGTTATTTTAATGACTAAAAGAACTCAGAAAGCAAATGAATGAATCTAGCACCATTATTCCTTCACCAAGAGAAAAAATGTGGGCAAAGGCATTATGTATTATCAAATTTATAGTTAGCTGGTGTTTGTTCTCTGCCAAGATACTTCTTATATAATATTTCACCCAGACATGCCTGTTCTCTGAATGGATTTTGGATGAACCTCAGAACTCTGGAAAGTCTAAGGAATACTTAAATAGATTTGCAATATTAGCAATTAATATAGCATTCCAAAACACTTATTCTTGTGATGTTGGGTTTAAATAGAAAATGTTGGTGCTGTTACTAGTTGGCATTAGAGTTCGTGTCTCTTCTGTTTTGAGGCTTCTCTCTATAGACTTATATCTAAAACTATTTAGAGGGCAGTTCTGATTTTCCAAGTTATTATTGCTAGATGTAAGGACTTAGTATCTTAAAAATGTTACTTGTTTTTTTTTTTAGCATCTACAGACTTTTCCTCTGTGGCAATTTAAGACCAATCATTTTCCTGTAGTCCTTAAGTGAAAAGATCTGACAGCAGAAAGTAAAAGCATTTTCATTGAATATTCATGTTTTGAGAATAGAAAACCAAACATGTTCAGAAGGAGCTGAGCTGCAAAAAAGGATTCTTGGTGAAAATTGAGCTCATAGTATGTGTCTATGCTTGAAATTTGAATAGTTGAATTGAATAGTTCTTGCTTCTTTTAAGTTTAGAAAATATTATTGCCTTAATTACATTAATATTTTATGGGAAGGGCCACTGAGATTTTCATGGACATGTAAGTAGTTTCTGTTGATTATGGATTTGAAATGAAGAAAATATAAGCTACTTACAAAGCAGTTTTATTTATTCATAAATATGAGAAATAAATGTGAACATCTAAAATTTGATAGGTCCCCCCTTAAAATTTATATTGTGAATTATGCATATATTTTATTTTTTATTTTAACTACTATTTCTTGAGTTGGAGACTCATGTAGTCAGTAGTTGCCTCACACTCAATCTGAAGATAACTGTGATGGCCAGTCTTGGTTATCTACTTAACTACATTTGAAGTCAACTAAAACCCAAGCTTCTGGCTATGCCTGTGAAAGATTTACATGTTTAGAACATTTGAGGTGGTACAACACACCCTAAACCTGGGCCATAACTTTTGGTGGTAGCCCACATAAAAGGACATGGAAGGAGGAGACTTTTGTTTTTTACTTGCTTGCTTTCACTCTGGCCAACAAGTTCATCTATCATATAGACTCATTCTATTCTGTTGTTGAGGCATTCCTTCTTGTCCCTGTTATGAGAACATACTTCAGTGGCATTTGTACACAGACTGAGGAGCAGCAGCTCTTTAAGAATCTTCTGAGGCTCCCACACCAGATTGGGACTTCTGAGGCACTCAGCCTCAAGGACTGAAAATATACTAGTTCTTGGCCTTTCCGCTAGCCATTGTGGATCTAGCCAGACCATAGTAAGTAAACAATATATATGACATGTTTGTATGTGGTGTGTAAAATATGTGTTTGTATAGTGTATATATGTATATATGCATATGTATATGCACATACATACATACACACACACACATATATATGCACACACACATATTCAGTCTATCAGTTCTGTTCCTTTAGAGATCCCTGCTTAATATAATGACTGGGAACTTCTGGTACTAGTATTACAACTATGAACCACCATGCCCAGGTTAGACAGTGCTGGAAATTGACTCTAGGCTTCATACATGCTAACCAATAAGTCTTCCAAATGAGCTGCATCTCTCACTATAAGTTTATATTTTAAAAGTCCTCATAGTCCATTAACTTTGTAGAAAAACCTATTGTTAACAGTTTAATTTCTATCCTTCAGCAAATTTTTCTAAAGAAAACATATAATATAAATATGTTTTATGTTAGTTTATACATAACCTGTCTATATACCTATATATATATTTATACATATATATATTTATATATAATCTGTGTTTATACATAACCCTATATTTGACCAAAAATATAGTTACTATCCTTCCTACATATTAAATTGTACCTTGATTTATCATATAATAAGGAACAGTTTAGATACCAATTAAATAAGAGAAAATAATGTAAATTTTATTATAATGTTCAAAGAAAAGAATATTTTCATTTAATCTTTCAGGATCTTATTCCCCCAATTTCTTTTATTCAGAATAACTTATGCTCTGCTGATGGTAAGGCTTTAAAGACACACTCTTTCCCATTCCAAACTCTGCTGTATTCTTCACTGAATTATCCCATACCAGTCACATCGCTTTACTTGTAGCTTGGTTCTCTTTGATGTTAATTGACTTAATTTCCTCAAGAATTTCTCTTCCCTAACCATTTAGATTATATATAACCAAGTAGGGCATTGAAACTGACTGAACAAACATGAGCCTCTTTCTATTTCTGGCTAAATGTATTTACAAAGACTATGTTAAACGTATTATCATTATTATCCATCCCTATCTCCCTTAAGTAGTTATTTTAGTAGAAAACTATGCTATATATATTGTCATTGGAGAATACATGTGGACATGCTTTCAAATCAACACACATCTGCTTAACAAACCCCACACACTTCATTATATTCCATGCACTGAGGATACATGTACTTTATGAAACTGTTTTCCTACTGCTATTTGTATTATTTCTGATTTCACAATAATTCTATGATTAGTTCTATGGGCACAATTGTATTAGTACTTCTGATGACACTCCAGAAATATAATTTTGGACATATAAACTTAAAATTGTGGCAGATATTGCTGTAATGCTTTTATAAAAAGCTTTACTGGTTTATGATCTCATCAAAAGCACATGGATAGGCCCATATTCCTATTCTCTTGTTGGTACTACTGTTATTATTAACAATTTTTCCAGTTTGAATTGAAAATATCTTATATTTTTGTTTTTAATTAGCTATGAATGTATATAACATAAGCACTAACAAATATAATAATCGAAGTTTGTAATCTACACACAATCAGAAGTAAATACCGATCAAATTAAAACAAAAGAAAGGATCTTAACTCAATAAAAAAAAATCTGCAAAATTATATGTGGGGGTTTAAAAGTCCAGCCTTCCTATAGACCTTCTAAGATCTTTTATGTCACTAAAAAAATCCATGAAACAAATAAAATTAATAATCAGTTTTAAAGACCCACATATGATTTTGTAGATTTTTTGATTGAGTTAAGATCTTTTCACTTGGTTGAATTTGAGAGTTTTTTTCTGAATTGTGTGTAGATTACAAATTTTGTTAGTGCTTTCCTGTTTTTTCAGCATTCAACTGTATAATTCTAAAGCCTTAAGTGTGGGGAATCAATATCTCACCAAATGATCCAACAAATGACCTCATTAAACTGATAAGGCAATCTAAACTTATTTGTGTTGGAATGAGTACCAAGATGAGGTTTACACGTAACTAAACATGCTATTTATCAGTGTAGAGATGATTTTTATAGACAATTGTCTATCAATCTTAGTAGAAAGGATGATCTGAAGGAAGACTATTGTTTTCAATAGTTGTGTAACAATCTTACCATGGATTCTTATGCCTTAACAAGTACTCATTTATTAGTGTCTCTGTGTATACATAATCTAGAAATGACTTACATGAGATTTTTCCTTTAGAGTCTCATATCATTGAATGAATGTTTTGCCTGAATCTTCAAACTCATTTAAGGCTTGATTATAGAAGGATCCTGTATTAAGTATGTGTACAATGTAGAAGATGTCAGTGCCTTGTAGTTTCTCAAAGAACTCAGTTTTTATGGCTAGGAGCTATAATTATTAGTCCTACTAGCCTTCTTTTGTACAAGCAGCAAGGAATAAAAACCTCAAAAGAGGGACTCTGTGACCTTATACATCATACTCACCTGTATTCCAATACTTGTGTAGTATTCAGTTGCTTAGGAGGAAGTTATGCCCATACTCCAGGGGTTAGGATTTTACAGGGTACAAATATCAGAAGACAAGACAGGACTCATGAAGTCCACTTCATTTTTTGCTCCATCCTAAGGGCTAAAAGTTAAAACTGCCTAACAATTACCAATTCCTGTGTTACTTATATTATGACCAAGGATATTACTTGCTAATGCTTTAAACCGTAATGGAACTAAGAAGATTTTTGTACCTTTCTTATATAAAACCAAAAGTTAACTATTTGCCAAAGGAAATATTAGCTTTTAGAATGAAAGACTCTGAGTCAACTAAAATAGCTTATTTATCAGGACTAGCAGCTTACATTTTACAACTCTTATTAACTTAGGCAACAGAATTTGCTGGAGAGGATGTAGAGGAAAAAGAACACTACTCCACTGCTGGTGGGACTGCAAGCTGGTTAAACCACTTTGGAAATCAATCTGGCATTTCCTCAGAAAATTTGAAATAGTTCTACCTGAAGACGCAGCTATACCACTCCTGGGCATACACCCAAAAGATGCTCCAACATATAACAAGGGCACATGCTCCACTATGTTTATAGCAGCCTTACTTATAATAGCAGAAGCTGGAAACAACCCAGATGTCTCTCAATAGAAGAATGGATACATAAATTGTGGTATATTTACTCAATGGAGTACTACTCAGACATTAAAAACAATGACTTCATGAAATTCTTAGGCAAATGGAGGGAACTAGAAAATATCCTGAGTGAGGGAACCCATACATGAAAGAACACACTCACTGATAAGTGGATTTGATCCCCAAATCTCAGAATACCTCTGATACAACCCACAAACAATATGCAGCTTAAAAAAGAAGACCAAAGTGTAGATACTTCAATCCTGCGTAGAACAGGTAACAAAATAATCACAGGAGATAGAGGGATCAGGGATGGAGAGAGGAGGAGGATGGAAAAAGGGGGGTAGGAACAGGTTGGAAGGGATAGGAGAGAGGATCAGGAAATTGGATAGAAACATGTAGCAGAGGGAAATGGGAACTGGGGTAGGCACTAGAAAGTCCCAGATTCCAGGAAAGCAAGAGGTGCTTAGGAATCAATGGTGATCACTTTAGGCAAAATACTCCACAAAAGGGAGATACAACCTGTAGAGACCATCTCCAATAGATAGGCATGACCTCCAGTTGAGGGATGGGGCCGCACACACACCACAACATTTTTAACATAGAAATGTTCCTGTCCAAAGGAAAGACAGGGACACAAATGGAACAGAGACTGAAGAATATACCATCTAGAGACTGTCCCTAGGGATCCATCTCATCTACAGATGCCAATCCCACATACTATTGCTGATTCCAAGGAGTGCTTGCTGACAGGAGCTTGATATGACTGTTCTCTGAGAGGTTCTACCAGCACCTGAAAGATATAGATACTCGTAGCCAACAATTGGACTGAGCCAGTAGACTCCAATGGAAGAGCTAGGGGAAGGACTGAAGGAGCTGAAGAGGATTGCAAACCCATAGGAAGAACAACAATATCAACTAACTGGACCACCCAAAGCTCCCAGGGACTAAACCAACTAAAGAGTATACATGTAGGGATCCTGGACTCCAGACACATATGTAGCAGAAGATGGTCTTATCTGACATCAATGGGAGGGGAGGGAGGCTTGACACCTTAGTGTAGGGGAATGATAGAGGGGTGAGTCAGGAGTGGGTGAATGGGTAAAAGAGCAGCCCCATAAAGGCAAAGGGGAGGTGGGGAGGGAGGATGGGATGGGGAGTTGGAGGGGGAACCAGGTAGGGGGATATCATTTGAAATGTAAATTAATACAATAATTAATAAATAAAAAAGAGCCCACTTTCCTTGCCTATTCATCTAAAACTATTGTGCCATACACTCATTCTCATACTAACAAATTTCTTGCCTTCAAAAAATTGCTTTTTAGTCACTAAGTATAACAATAAGGACTTGAATGGCAAGAGATGTATATGGTATAATAGTGGCATGGATGTTATGGGGACAGCTCATATTAGTGATGCAAACCTACTACTAGTTCCTTGCTAAATAGACATCTTAGTAAAATAAAAATTCTTTGTAAAATTGTGCATCTGTGCCAATAGTGGATTGTACCACAGATTAGTGGAACTCTCAGGCCTTATAAGTTTCTTTGGGCCATGGATGGCATGGTAGTTGAACATATAGGCATTCACAATTGCTCAAAGTGCAGAGAAGTGTTTGTGGAGTGTACAATCACAAATAAGATATATGTAGCACAATATGTCTCCTAGAGGCTTAGGAATCATTGCAGAAGAGAGGACAGAAAGATGAAAAGAGTGAGAAGTTGAGGAAGACTATAGTGAAACATTGTCTCTTGGAGTTGACAGGAAAACAACTCTCATGATCATCCATGGTCGCCTAGTAAGACCTGCAAAAGATCAAACATTCCAGAAAGCATTTCAGCTTGTTGAGGGAAATCCTCAAGAGCTTCCATCCCTAGATCAAAAACTATTGACAGTTTATAGTTTGTGAGACAATTTTCTTTAAGACTATGGCTCCTAGTAGTATGGCTCCTCAACTACTCTCTCATGGACAGTCCCACATCAATGACTGTATATCATCAGCAAAAACTATACTCTGGTCATGTGAAAAAGAGGGCATTAATTTGGGAAGTGATAGATGGGAAGGTGGTGTGGGAGGAGTTATGGGGAGGAGTGAAGAATGAATATTATCAAAATACATTGTATGAATGTATGACATTTCCTCAGACTTAATAAAAATACTATACTAAGTATAGGACTGGAAGTGTAAGACTGGTGATGTAGTTGGTGGTGGGGTACATGCCTATCATTTTAGCCTTAGATTTCATCTCATTATCACAGGAAATTGGATAGATGAGGTCCTAAAATGCTACAATCATTCTCAGTGATACAACTACAATTCTGTCAAGGTGTGATCTACCTTACTGTGCAAGCCTAATAAAGTTATCTTTGTTGGACCATCTTGTTGTAGTGGTGGTCATTTCATGGGTCAATAATCACATTACAATCTTATGAGTTTTTGTGACAGTATGGTATGTTTCCCTTCAGTTGAAGTACAGCGGCCAAGACCAATTGATTTGGTTTAGTTACATTTGATCAAAGATAAAGCACCTTCATCTCATTTTAGCATCTAGATGAACCATGTTTGTTACTATTGTTTGAAGACAGTTTATGAATATTCTGAGGTGGTGAGTTGTTCTCATGAGATAGGATTTAGAGTAATGTCTTAGCTTTCCTTCACATTGTCTGGAGAAGACGGATGGAGTTCTTTGTAGATGGTGATGAGAACCATTTAACTTCCATGCAGCCTCTGAGATGAAGACAAGCTTCAGCTCACTCCAGTGATCCTATAATCTTTCATTTCTTTTGCTTAGAGTATCTGCCTACTTTCCTTCCTGCTGCCTGCTATCCTACAACTGATATTTCACAGATAAGGCTTAAATCAAAAGGAGACATCTTAATCTTTTTATCTCAGAGAGACAACTGTATTTAATAGCTGGGGATGTGTAGCATCTGCTTCTAATTATGCATGAGTAACTCTTGACAGACAGAGTGGAGGAGAAGAGAAGACATACTCTGGAACATTGTGGAGGATTTTGCCATCATACCTCCTCTGTTTGTTCCAGTCTCTCTTTACTGAATTTGAAACCAAATAAGTTAAATAAATGCTTTTCCCTCTAGAGTTTTCCCAAAGAAAGAAATGGAAACAACCTTTACAAATCTTTACATTTATTTTGTGATGTGTGTATGTGTTCACACATGCATGCTAGGACATGGCTGTGGAGGTTAGGGAACAGGTTGGGAGAGTCAGTTTTTCCTTCCACTCTGTTGGTGCTCAGGGTCTAACCTGGGTTCTCATGCTTGCCTGCATACATTTTTATATTAGAATAATTTTTTTATGTTAGAAAAGTTACTTACAAAAAAAAGTAACTCATGATTATCACAATTAATCATGACATTTCAGTTTCATCTTGACTGAGGTAGTTCATCAAGTTTTTTTTTTTTCTGTTTTCGATGACCTTGAGAGCTTAGAGAAAGACTGGTCAGGCATTTTATAGACTGTACCTGACTGGAGATTTGGGTGATGCTCTCATGGCTAGTAGAAAGGTGATATAAAGTATGACATGACAGAGGACCACAGAGATAAAATGCCATCGGTATTATTGGCTGCCATGTCTGTTTATCTTAGCTTTTCCAACTCTAATGTTATTCTGGTCTCCCAACTTTCACCTTTTCATATTGTACCTTTTGGAAGAAAGAAAATATGCACAGGTCATTCTCTGAATGAGCTGTTGTGCTTCATCTCCTTAAACATTGGAGTATTTGTAAAATTTATTTGAAATTCTTCTGAATGGGAATTTTAGCTTTCCCATCATTTATTTATATTAGTATGATAGATATGATATACTGGGGGTATGATTCAATGATTTATTTTCCTTCCTAAATTGATTCTATTTTCTGTGTCAAAAATCTTTTTTTATTGGCTCTTGTGACTCTTTGACATACCTCCAGTTTTTAAAAGCTCTTCTTAATTTTCTGGCACTATAAGCCATAAGATGCTCCAGGATAATTTTATAATATAAGAATATAAAGTAAAAAGACTTACTGTATTCTTTTTGTAATTTAAAGCTATAAGGAATGTTGATAAGAAAAGCCAGAAACATTTCTTTCATGCCAGCAAAGCTATTTGGTTCAATACATGAATTCTTGTAGTTTTTTTTCCTTACAGGTCCTTTGTTTAAGCACTGGGAAATAAAATCATTGGCAATATCATAGTATGGTAAGTCATGAAGGAGAATGTTAGAATTTAGAAACCCTGATGAATCTAACAAATCTAATAATTTTTTTTGTGTATTACTGAGAAAATCTATTAGTAGATTCTAGCTTCAAATGTTTAATCCATTGCTGACTGTTCATAGACTTGTGTCCTGTAACTGTAGATAGAACTATAGACAGAACACATCAGTCTTTTTTTGTTTTTTAATGTATGTTGGGACTTTCTTGTGTTTGGCAAACAGAAAGCCTAGTCCTTTTTGGGGGGGAGGTTTGTTGGGAAAGATGGCTTCTGCTTTGATGAAACAAGAAGAACGTACCCAAGATAAGCCTGGTTGATTTTACAGTTTGTAGTAACATAAAATAAGGATGTTCTTAAGGGAACAACGACCCAACAGGCAGAAGTTATCACAGCAAATGTCTGTAGATTATGTGTTTGTAAAGATGATGTTGGTTTGTGGTTGTAGTGATTTGAAGTAATTATAGAATGATAATGTTTCTCTAGGGTAAAGGGAGAGAGTATAAAAAGGAACAAATAAAGTAGCTACTGTTATTCAGCCATGTTTATCTGGCTGCAATTTTAGAGGAAGTATATTAGGTTCTACTTACTTAAAAAACTATTTGTGTGTGTGTGTGTGTGTGTGTGTGCATATGTGTGTGTGTGTGTGTGTGTGAGTGTGTGTGTGTGCTTATGTAAGGGGTGTATGTAATGGACCACACTGCTCATATGGATGTCAGAGGGTACTTTAGGGAGTGGTTTTTGCCTTCTACTTAGGGAACTAGGGGATGAACCTGGGCCGTCACTCACTAAGCCATCTTGTCTTTTCAGGTTTTACTTCTTGAACGAAAGAGAACCACAGAACTTTTGTGAAAACATTTAACAATTATCATAATTATTATGGATATTCTGGTATTGGTATCCTGGTGTTCTGTTTATTTCTTGGCTTCTTATAAACCAAATTTTGTGATTGAGAATTTCCTAGGAATGATTCTAAAGGAAGTTTAGTGAAAGGTACTAAATATTCTTAGCTTTTGGTGTCTCTTTCAAGTCCTGCAGTGCTCGTCTTGCTTATATGTCATAAAAACAGAAGGGAGATTTAATTATTCTTCAGCTAATTAATCAATGCAATGACATAAATTTTAATAGACTTTTATGTAAATAATTTACTATCTTTATGATGTCAGTAAAGCAAAGTCTAATTTTTAGTCACATTTCTCCTTTAGAACAGTTCTTTTATTCCTCCCTGGAATCTTTTAGAAACAAATAAATACCTCTTATAAACATGAAATGATTAACAATGGTGTTTACAAGGGACTTTTAGCTTACCAAGCATTTATATATATTATGTCAACACAAACATCCTTGATGCCTTATCCAGTGAGTGAAAAGGACAGAGCTTTCTTTTGCAGAATTCCTGGTAGTAGTTTAAGAGAAATACTTTATAATTCCACTCAAAATGATCATGGTGGATCTGTAAGGATGCTCCAGAGAAATAGAACCAATAGAAAGTACACACTGTGCACATCTAGTAGTGTTACACAAATAATGTTGCTAGTTACTGATATGTATACATTACCTTATATATTTCTTATAAAAGTTGCATCATATAATTGAGGCTAAGAAATCTAAAGGATGTCAATGGTGTTATGTTCTAATCCAAATCCAAGTCTGAAGGTAAGAGCCAACATCCCTACTTGAAGATCACCAGACAGAGAAGAATTCTGCCTTTTTTAGCCTGTTATTTACTCAGTCTCTTCTTCCCAGGCCTTTCATGGATTGAATGACATTCATACACAGTGGGGAAAGCAATCTCTTCATTCTACTTCTTCAGTTGTGGAGCGCATCATGGAATACTCTCAGAGACATTTCTGGCATAAACTTTAATCAGATGTCTGAGCACTGCCTGGCCTTGTTTCATTTTCACCAGGAAATAACCATCTTAAAATCTGTAGGAATACCCATTCTCTCATGAGGTGTCACATCTGTAAAAAAAGATATAATAATGATAATAATAATAATAATAATAATAATAATAATAATAATAATGGAGCTGTAAGGAAGATAAACTTTTTGAGAGTCAACAACAGACACTCCCACTGTGGTTCTATGAATGATAATGTCACCCTTTTCAATGTAGCCCAAGTCTTGTTCATTGTAGGTAGAGATTATGTCTACTAAGCTAGTTGAAATTTGGTTGAAATGACAAAGCATATGGACAAAGTGTTCCTATTTCTTCCTAAGGAACTGGGGCTGTTAGGTAGCCACTAAAGAACCTGTATGATCGATGTAATTGTGTCCAATATGCCCTATGATGATTTGTTTTACAATGAAGGTGAATGATTTTATGCTATACCATTGCTAATAATGTTATTTTATATTATCTGAACCTGGGCCATAATAGATTAGTATCAGACAGGTTCTATCTTTCTTTTTCAGGTCAATAAATCTCCATAGGGAGCTCATTGTACTCTATTAATTGTGACAGCACAACTTCAACATTCTGCAAAGGACCCTGAGGTGTCATACATAATTCTTTTCTGACTGGTTTGGTTTTTACCTGGTAGATGGAGATTATTGCTTGATTTCAGCTGCAGTATTCTGACTTGTTGCTGCCCGTATTGTATATGTTAACTATTTTGATCATCATTCCAAAGCAAATATACTTAGAATAAAATAAATCTGAATGAATCTGTGAAGATGTTTTGTTTCACAGTTTTTAAAATGGTGGTCTTTATAGTTTCCAAGGTTTCTTGGAAACATGTAAGATACATTGGGAAAAAACAGTCTCCCACCAACTCATAAAAGGACAAAGTCCAAAGTAATTTTTTCATTTGTGGGGCTATTTACCTATATTCCAAACAGTTCTCTAGTGGATACCATTTGAGTATGCCCTTATTCAAATTAATCCTGACACTCCAGACTCCTCAGCATAAGATAGCACCAGACTCTCCAGGTTAAAGGCTAAGCCCCAGAAAATAATCTAATTCAGGAACCATTTATTAGCTTCAGGTTCTATGCTGTGTCAGGTTATAAATTCATGTTTCCACAGTCTCCTCATTGGGTATGCTTAATTTTACAGAGTGGCTCCCAGTAATAATTACATATACTTACTGGGTCATTATAGAGATATTACAAGGACACTGACTAAAGAGACAGATGGCAGGATATATGGGGTAAGGTCAGAAATAGTGAGTCTGTTATTATTTCTATAGGCATCATCCTTCCAAGTATGTCCATTGGTTTAGTGATCTAGAAGCTCCATGAATCTAATTATTTTGGGCTTGGATGAGTGCTTTATTTCACTGGTATTATTTATAAAATCATTAGTCATTGGTGATAGTACTGGCTGGTTTTGTGTGTCAACTTGACACAAACTATAGTCATCAGAGAGAAAGGAGCCTCAGTTGAGGAAATGTTTCCATGGGACAATTATCAGGTATAAGACATTTTCTCAATTAGAGATCAGTGGGGGAGGGCCCAGCCCACTGTGAGTGGTGCCATTTCTGGGCTGGTGGTTCTGGGTTCTATAAGAAACCAGGCTGAGCAAGCCATGAGCAAGCCATGAGCAAGCCAGGAAGCAGCATCTTTCATGGCCTTTGCATTAGCTCCTACCTCCAGGTTCCAGTCCTTGCTTGAGTTGCTGTCTTGACTTCCTCCAATGATGTATTATGATCTGGAAGTATAAGCCAAATAAACCCTTTCCTCCTCAACTTGAGTTTTGGTCATGGTGTTTTGTCACAGCAATAGAAATCTTGACTAAGGCAGTGATGTACTCAATTTTCTGTCAATCCTATAATAGATGCTATGGTATAGGGTTGAAAGTTTCAACCCCTCTAATCATGCCTTCATCTTTATGGTGACCAGCACTCATCTAAAGCTACCTAGTATTCTAAACCATCACTCATCTCTTTAATGTGCAAAGGATATTTCATTCTTTGGATATCCCATTGTTTTGGGGGTACATATGTTGAGAAAGCAGAATAATACAAGAAAAAATCCAATAAATATGTCATAATATCACACAGAGATGCCAGAGGAAGTGGCAAAAAAGATGAAGATAAAATGGTAGATGAAGGAGAAGGTATTCGAGGAGTGTCATGTTTCTTCAACTTTATGTCACTTGAGTTTGACTACTATTTTTTTATTTACATTTTTTCTCTATAGATATATGAGGGTTATATATATGGATTTGCCTCTGATATGCTATACTACTGAATTTTAACACATGTCCTTGTAAAGATCATTAATATGTTTTTTAATTTTTAAAATATGTATATAATGAATTCTGATTGTTTTCATCTCTATTGTCTCTTAGTTCTGTCTCGTTCTCTCTCTCTCTCTTTCTTCATCTACTCCGCCTCATTTTCTACCAATCTCTTTCCCACATTTATGTATTTTTGTTTTGTTTGTGTCCCTCTAGATTGATCATTTGTGTGACTGCAATATTGGAATTATCCTCTGGTGTTTGATGGGTTTACCTGGGTACACAACTGAAGACAGTAGTTCCCCATCTTCTAGAGTCTACTAGTAGCTAATGACACAGTAGTAGGAGGAGCCAATGAGCCTCTCATACACAAATGATTCTCGACATGGCCTGTCTTGTGTAGAATCAATGCAAGTGACTACAGTTGCTTTTATATGATTATAATGACTACATTGTGTCTAGAAGATGAGGTTTTATAGCCTTCTATCTAACAGTCATCTGTTACATCTTCTGTCTTCTTTTTGCCAGAGTCTTAGAAGGTATAGTTTATATGATGTGTTTAGGACTGAACTTTCACTCTCAGCATTTTGAACAGCCATGAGTCTGCATTCAGTGCTTTTCACTGCAAAGAGATACTCTTTAACCATGGATAAAAGTAGCCTCTATCTGTGGGTATAACTACAGATATTTAGAAGGCAGAGTGATGCTATATTTATTTAGCTAAATATAAGCACCAGTTTACCTCCTAGAGTCTATGACCATACAAGCATGTGGCTTTTTATTAAGTTACCATACTGTACAAATAGGTTCTTGTCTATGGACCAGGCTTCAGTACCAGCACAGGGTAGTTGGTTACTTTCATAATAGTCATACCACCATTGCACATGCAAGCACATATTACTTGGCACGTTGGTGTTGTGGTTCATAGAGCTCACATCTAGAAAAGTTCATTTATGTTGTTTTTCATACCAGCAGCCTATATAGCACCTTCTATCACTTTGAAAGCTAGCTATCAGAGATGAAGTTTCCAGCTCACTTTCTCCATATCTTACAGATAAGATTTGTGGTGTGTTTAGTAATAGGGTTTTATCATGTAGTTCTGATGGGTAATCAAGTGGAAAGGCAAGAATCTGTATTGCTTTGGGGGCAAAAGGAGGGAAGCTCTAGGATCTCTGACCAACAACTCCTAGGGAGATATTTAATACCTGGCATTGGAATTTTTGTTTACTATATTGGTTTTACTGACATTGGTGTATCTAGCCATTTAGAAATACAAGTAACATACAGGCTCAGTAAGTTATATTTTAGGAGTATACATATATATGTACATGTTCATATAAGCTTGTAATAATGATGAAAAAGTTCATGAATATTAAGGAGCATGGAGGATTATATGGGAGAGTTTGGAGTGAGAAAAAGGAAGAGGAAAATGTTGTAATTATGTAATATCAGAAAAAACCCTGTAAAATATTTTAATTGGCTTACTAAATAGTTGGATTCCATATGGCTTTTCAAGTCCCCCTCTGTAACCTTCTTCTCCCTGTTTCTATGTCTCTCTCTTACCTCTTTCTCTCTTTTATCACAGTGGGGAGGGAGTTTAAAGGGTTGGGAGAATGGTAGAACATAGGTATAAGTGAAAGTAGAGAGGAATTCTGGATGAGGATTAGAAAGAATAAAATAGCCTTTTGTTAATACCATAACAGGGTCTTACAAAGTTGCCCAGGCTGACTTTGAACTCATGATCCTTCCGCTACAGTTTTCAGAGCAGCTGACATTATGGTTCTGTACCATCAGGTTGAGCCTTTCTTAGACTCTGGAAAACCAATTTTACATGATAAAATTTCACATAAAAATAATCAAAATTCAGCTCCATATTTGCAACTAAAACACATCAGAAATTATGGAATTGTGGAATTTAAGTCTTGAAGGTTATGTGATTATGGCTCCATCCCTACCTGAAGAACTATTGGCAGTTAGTGGCTACTAGGTGGCTACTGGGAACTATTATCCACTGGTTAATTGTGTATGTCCCAATGATGACTTTAGACTCATGAGTCATGGGGCAGCACTAATTGTACAGTGGGTTGTTGGAACAAAAAACACTTGAAGTTGAGAAGGAAATGAATTGTGGGATCTGTGGTGAGCTGGGAGAGGATATGATCCAAGTACATTGTGTAGATGTATGCAGTTTTCTAAGGGTAAATAAAATGACAACAAAGGATATTCTACAATTCTGACATTAGTTTCTGTAGCATCAGATTGTAGCAAAGAATTAAAGGAGATACTAGTTCATATTTCTAATTCCTAGAAGCCCCCATTCTCCATGCCTGTAGCACATGGGTTAAGAATTATTTCAGCTCATGAGTTTAACACAATCTTACTGCTATGTTTCTCCAGGGGGGGAATATATATCTATATCTATATCTATATCTATATCTATATCTATATCTATAT
>JADRCH010000243.1:5161547-5175053 GCA_019843965.1 Rhynchomys soricoides
TATATCTATATCTATATCTATATCTATATCTATATCTATATCTATATCTATATCTATATCTATATCTACATCTACATCTCTATATCTATATCTATATCTATATATTAGATTTATTTATACTTTCTCTAATTGCATGGTGAGTTTGTGATTGTTTATAACAATACAAAATGTTAGCACAGTAATTTTGAATATAAAAATAGACTGTAAGATGGATATATATAAGAATCTATCATAACATTGGAGATGGAGCTGTAAGTGCCTACCGAGCATGGTAGAGTCAGTGCATTAGAAACTAATTAGAGACAGCATATGTTGAGTGTCTAGCAACCTGAAATGTATAAAATCAAACATTAGGGAAATAACACAGGAAAAATTATTTAGAAAAACAAACCTAGTGACTTCAGCCTATCTGTCAACTCTTTCTTGATGTACATAATGCTTACTTATTTCCCTTTGCTCAAATGTACTCAGAATCCAAGTGCTTAGATATAATGTAGAGAGTTAAAATAGACAAATACCCAAATTCTCAAGTGCTTCTCGTTTGTCAGTTTCAAAGGAAAGATATTGCTTTAATGTTGTATGTGTGTTGTGTGCTCATAAACATTTTATTAAGCATATGCTTCTAGACAAACTCCATTTGGCAAGACCACAAGCACATAACAGCTACATGTTGGAAAGAAAAAAAGCAATAAGGAGAAATTAACTAGTTATTTTTTTGATGATAAATAAGATCTCCTAAGCTACTGTAAGCATCTACTCATACATCCTTCAGTGTGTTTGTTAGCTCTTCCTCCATGTCTCAGCTTCTATTTGCTCACTCCCCACAAAGATAAATACTGCTGTTTCATAGGATTCAAACACTGAGAATCTGTGCTTGCATTTGTCTTTCCAATTGAATATGCTAATAGTATTTAACAATGATGCTTCTTTATATCAGAGTTTTGTGTAATGTACAATCTCAGTGATAATGCTGTGATAACCAAACTTTCTTCCACACTAAAACTTGGCAACACTCCCATTTTTTGGAATAGACCTTTGATTCTAAAAATATGAAGAAATCCTTTCATCTTCCTGTGGATTATTTTTGTGTTTTCAGGAAGCATTAAGTATCTGCTTTGCTTTTTTAAGAGTGAGCATGAGATTTAGCAGATTTACTCTTGCAATAATCCAGAGCCTTTGACATTCCAAATGATCTTATACACTAGCCAGGAATATGTGCAGGGGGAAGTTCAATGTGATGCTCTCATAAGAAATTATTACAGGTTGTAATGAACTTGGCCTAAGGATGATGTGTGGGGAAATTAAGCAGTGTGATATGTTGAAAACTAATCCACAAGAGCTGCTGAAAAGGAAAGAGTTGGAAAAGAACTGGCTTTGAGCCATGGACTTCCAAACAATCCAAGTAAACCCTGCCTTTGTTATAATCCATCTAACGGTAGTTTGGGGCTCATGAAAGACATGGCAAGCTTTGAATTTCAGGCAAAAGACATATTCTGTAGATAAAACAGTGTATTCTTAAAGCAAAAACCTATGCCAGATCAAGAAAGGCAAGAATGGGGCAGGAAAGATGGCTCAATGGTTAAAAGTGTCTATTGTTCTGGCATAGAAACCATGTTTGGTTCCCATCTCTCATGTTAGATAGCTTACAACTGTCTATCACTCTATCTGTCTTCTTCTGGCCTCTGTGTATACCTGCACATATATAACATATACACAAACACATATACATAATGCAAGGGATAAAACGAACCTCTAAAAAAGAGGCCCACCTCTTCAAAGTTCTTTAAAAAAAAATAATAATAAAATATAAGATTCACAACCAGATGGTCTGAACTTCCTCTTATGTCAAATGTAATTTTTGGCTTTTGTTTGTGTTTGAGACTTCTGCTTTTTCAGTGTATGGGTATGTCAAAAGCTTTGGCGGTTTGCTGATACTATTTTTATTTATTTATTTTTAGAAAAATGTCCTTTTTATTATTTATTTATTTATTTATTTATTTTTTACTTTTTTGTTTACTTGGAAAACAACCATTTGAAAACAATCCATTCTTTGCAATTTTTCCTTGTTAAATTATATGCAGATAGAATACTGTTCTCTCAAGACACAAAACATTTTGGTTCTTAAACACTTGTGAGAGGTGCCCTGCTTGAGATGTACAGATAGCTTTCATTAGCGCTAATGGGAGTTATGTTTCTGCACCAGGAGAAAATAAAGCCTGCAGAGTTTAAATTATACTCGATGCAAATCTTCCAGATGGAATAAATTATGAGGGATGCTTAGAGGGAAAAGTCCTAAATATCCCCCCAAGCCATAGCATAATAGCAAAGCAATGGTTCTGAGTAAAGGGGGCAGAGTCAACGGTAATAGAAATTTTGCCAGTACCACATTAAGTAGTTGATACTGATGCTTGAAAATTCATATTGAATTAGTGCTGTACTTGAGTACCATTATTTTCCAGAAGGCCTGGGAGATAGCTTTCTGTCTTGAATAGTTCATTGAAATGGATTCAGTCTGTATTGGTTTACAAAGATATCAATCTTAAATTTAGTAAATTCTTAATCTGCAAGAGCAAAACCAAAGAGACCTCATGATCTGTTTTTATGACAGCCCCTTTTGAAAATATCATTTTCTTTATTTTTCATTTTGGGGAAAATTGTTCACTGTTTTTATTTTAAAATGATTACTTTTTAAATTTTTATTTTTAAAAATATTTTCTACATATCTGAAATACCCAGAATTTCCCCCTATCCTGTTTACCTAATCACTTTGTTTCAAAATGTGTAAGATTTTATTTTATTTGTGGCTGTTTGACTTGAGAACTATTACCCCTCTACTTATGCTAAGTAAACCAAATAAATGATGAATTTAAGTTTTATTCTATGAGCCTTAGGAGTTACAAAATTCAATCAATTTCTTTATGCAATCATTGTCTTCACTTGAAGTTTTTCCCTAATGTCAAAGTGGAAATTTAATACAGTATTTAATCAACTATTAAAGTAGTTAATATGGGCAAGGTATGGGCAGAAACATGAGAAGAAGGCAGGATGACAGCAAGATAAAAGCAGGTGACTTCCAAAAGACTGTTTCCTGGTGAATTTACTGTGGATGCAACAACTTTTCCGAAAGGGTTTATTTTTATTTTTATGTATATATGTGTGTAAATGTGTGTCATATGTGTGCAGGGACCCATGAAACCTGGCAGAGGGTTCCCAGTCTCTGTAGTTTCAGATGGTTGTAAGTTCCTTGATATGGGTGCTGGGAACTTCTAGAAGAAAGAACCAGGAGTTCGTTTGAAAACATAGGCTCAAATTAAGACTTTATAGCATCCAGATTGTTCAGGATGTAGGCCCAACAACCAACAGGTCTTCCTGAAGACCTGAAGTAATAAAAATACTTCTGTGGTGGAAATTAAAAAAAAAAAATCAACTGAAGAGGCAGACTACTCAATGGGAAAAAGTTGCCAGCTATGTATTCTACAATGAATTACAAAGAATATGCCAAGAATAACAGGAAAAAAAACCCAGTAAAATAAACCAAAATCAAAACAAACAAGCCACCAAACCACTAAAAACCAAGCAAACACATTCCAATTAAAAAATGAGCTACAAATCTTAGGAGCTAGTTCTCGAAAGAGGAAATACAAATGACTAAGACATATCATAAACAACATACTTAGACAATAGGAAAAAGCAAAATGAAAGTATGTTTGGCATTTCATTTCTCAGCTAAGATAACTGAGATAAAGAATGCAAATGACATCAATAGTTGGCAAGAAAGTTGGAATAAAAACTGGTATAGCTACTCTGGACATCAGAGTAGATGGTCCTTACAAACCAGTAAGTTGACCTGCCATATGACCCAGCTATACTACTCCTGAGGATATACCCAAAGGACTCTAAATCCTGCTTCAGAGATTCTTTCTCATCCATACTTGCTCAACTCTTTAAAAACAATAGTTAGGAAATAGAGATAGACTATATGCCCATCAGTTGATGAATGAATGATGAAATTTATGGTATTTATATATTGGAATTTTATTCATCTATAAAGAAAATGGAACTGTAAAATTTGCAGGTAAATGGGTGGACCTGGAAAACATTACACTGAATGAGATAATCCATAAGCAGGACAGATACTGCATTTCTATCTAATATATAGATATTAGTATCAAATTGCTACATCTGTGTGTTTATCTAGGAGCATCCATAGAAGCAAGGAAACTAGACATTAGCTATGGGGGTAGGAGAAGGATGATCCTAATGGGAGAGTAGAATACAGATGATATAAACGGAGAGAATGGTCGAGAAGTATATTTAAGTGGGAGGAGATGGGAGGGAGGGATAGCTAGCTATGTGCATGTTTGTGTGTAAATATTATTTATAGAAGAGTTTAATTGCTAACTGTATTTACCTTATACTGGAGATAATCCCTCTTTCAGGATGCATAGGCTGTCAAACAAAAAGCCTAGTGCCAGGAATAGGTCACCACTTCTCTAGTTATTCATTAGGATTGTTCCAGTATCCTACAAAACAAAAGAGGTCATGGCCATTGCTCTTGGATGCAATGGTTATAAGTTGATAAGAACAGCATATACATTGGGCACAAGATATAAAAAATGAATTTGGTATGGCCAAAGAAGCTTCCTTGTAGTTAGTTAGATTTCATAGTACCTGAAGGTATTATTCAGGGTGCTGGAGGAAAAAAACCTGAGGGCTGAAATAATGATTAATGTGTCAAGATACATTTATTGTTGAAATAATGCCAAAAGTCTTATGGGATACTAAGCCTTTTCTGATTAGACTTAAGGCAAGCTATGCAGAAGAAAACTGTAGTTTTAGAATTAGTATTTGGTACTCTAGGTCTGACCAAGAACCCACAGCTAAGGACACCATAGGAACCAGGGATAGACCTACTATTACTATTTTTCTAAATAGACACATAGTATCAAACTGCCTTCTAAAATTCATCTCTCCAAACCCATAGATTAGCAAAACCCTTAATTCTTACCAAAAATGTCTTTGTGCAGTAGATGGTGGTTAACAGAAAAACTCTTAAGTAGTCAAGGTGTAAAGAAAAAGTGTTTGTGGTGTGCCTAGGCACAAATCAGGCTTCTGAACTCGGTACTCACAAAACATCATGAAAGAATGAGTGGAGAGAGCATTGGAGCCAGAGGTTGGGGAGGAGCAAAAAAACATAATGTCTTTTGGACATGCCAGATGCTGCACTCATGAACTCACAGGATCTGTGGTTGCTTACCTAAGACCTACATGTGATCAAGCCAGTAGATAATTTCAGCATGGAGAGGCTAGGAGCTCTTAAATTCTCTCTCCTAGCTGAGGAACATTGACAGTTGATGGCTGCTAGGTAAGGAAGACTCAATATTCTTGAGGGATGTGGCCCTTGGTAGATCAGTGATCTATTGAATGGCTCACATGCATGCCTATGTGGGCAGCACACATTAGACCCAATTAGGTTGTAAAGTAAGAGGTTATGAGACTGTGAGGGGGATCTTGAGTAGAGAGTGGATTAGGAGGAGTTAGGGCAGGTGGGAAGTGAATATGACCCAAACCCATTGTACTCGTGTATGAGCTTAGGAAGGAATTAATTAAAATATGATTTTAACAAAAGTTTCAGTAGTACATGTATGTAATCGAAGTGCTGGGGTGGCAGAGACAGGCAGATCTCTGGGGCTCAGGCCAGCCAGTCTAGATGAATTGGTGGGATGTGTGCTCAATGATAGACCTTGTTTTAAAAATAATATAGAATATGATTGAGGAAGACACCTGACATAGATCTCTAGCTTCATAGTCATATGCACACACATACATGTACACACACATACACTACACTCATACATACCCACATCTCCCTTAAAATGAAGGTAAAATAAAGATACTTCTAAAATTTAGAAAAAAAAAAGGAAAGAAGGAAAGGGCAAGTAATAGATATATGATATCTTGATATATGAAAGGGAATGAAACTAACATATCAGATATTTAAAAATAACAAGATGAAGAAAAATTATTATTAAGAATATAACAAATGGCAAAACTAGCAAATATTTGAGTGATTTCTTTCTAGGCCATTGATGAACTGTGCGTTCTCAGTTGATGTAGAGCTGGGGAGAAGGATAGTGGAATGTGTACATTTTGTCTTTCCTTTGATTTTTTTTTCTGGTACTGAGTCTTTTTTGGACAAATGTTAGGTATCTGCCAGAGGTGATTTCACTTAGTAATGTCCTTTCTTTTTGTTTCTAGTGTCCCTGTTGGGCATATTTAGTTTTACCTTCAGTGGGTTGAGCAGGTTCTCGTACCATCCAGAGACTCTAGTTTGTGCTTCATGGGTGGCTGATATTCTGAGGTTGTATGTCCCAAGAACACTGGCAGTTGAAGGAAGCAAGCAGAGCATTCATATTTGTACATGCCAGGGAATATCAAACTCCAAAGTGTCTTTAATTGTCAAAGTCTGTTATGAATTACCATAGTTGGGACTACCTCCTCCTGAATACTTTACTTGCATGAGCCAAGTCTCAGGCCACCTGCACCTTCCTGATTGTCACCATATGAGACAACTGTCTATGGCCACTTCTGAGAACCAGCTCTCCCCCTGGAGGCTTATAAAGATGACTTCAGTAGGCTTGTTTGTTACCGGTTCATGTTATCAAGCTCCCAGGACAGCTCAATTCTAAAGAGTAGTTTTTCTATGAACATGGCACTTACCATAGACCTATGAGTGCCTGTGTGTGACAGAAGTCCTCTCCATGGCTACCGCTCTCAGTGGAGTAAGCACCATGCCATCTACCTGCAACTGGATTTTTGTGAGAGTCGAGAGCTTGTCCTATGTATAGGATGGCTGACCTTTTGGATAAGGTTCTTGTTCGGCTGTAGGAGTCTTGCTCTGGAGCTGTGTTCAGCTTGGCATTTTTTCTCCCAACTGTCTTCTTCCCATTATCAACTGCCACGGTACTCTCATTGTGGATTTCCAGCAGTCTCAGCTCATCTCCTTTTTTCTTCTTCGTTTTTCTCTTCTTTTATCAGATATTTTCTTTATTTACATTTCAAATGTTATCCCTGTTCTCGGTTTTCCCTCCAGAAACCCCCAATTGCATTCCCTTCCCCCTGCTTCTATGAGGATGCTCCCTCACCCACCTACCTAGTCCTGCCTCCCTACCCAGGCATTCTCCAACATTGAGATATTGAGCCTCCATGGGACCAAGGGCCTTTTCTCCCAGTGATGCCCTAAAAGGCCATCCTCTGCTACATATGCATCTGGAGCCATGTGTATTCCTTGGTTGGTGGTTTAGTCCCTGGGAGCTCTGGGGGGTCTAGTTAGTTGATATTGTTGTTCTTCCTATGGGGTTGCAAACCCCTTCAGTTCCTTCAGTCCTTTCTCTAACTCCTCCATTGGGGACCCTGTGTTCAGTCCAGTGGTTGGCTGCAAGCATCCGCCTCTGTGTTTGTCAGGCTCTGGCAGAGACTCTCAGGAGACAGCTATATCAGGCTCTTGTCAGCAAGTACTTCTTGGCATCCACAATAGTTTCTGGGTTTTGTGACTGTATATGGGATGAATCCCCAGGTGGATCAGTCTCTGGATGGCCTTTCCTTCAGTCCCTGCTCCACACTTTGTCTCTGTATTTCCTCCTATAAGTATTTTGTTTCCCCTTCTTAGAAGGACTGAAGCATCCATACTTTGGTCTTCCTTCTTGAATTTCATGTGGTCTGTGCATTGTATCTTGGGTATTCTAAGCTTTTGGGCTAAAATCCACTTATCAGTTAGTACATACCATGTGTGTTCTTTTGTGATTGGGTTACCTTACTCAGGATGATATTTTCTAGTTCCATCCATTTGCCTGCGAACGTCATGAAGTCATTGTTTTTATTAACTGAGTAGTACTCCACTGTGTAAATGTACCACATTTTCTGTATCCATTCCTCTGTTGAAAGACATCTGGGTTCTTCCCAACTTTGGCTAATAAATAAGACTCCTATGAACATAGTGGAGCATGTGTCCTTGTTATATGTTGGAGCATCTTTTGGGTATATGCCCAGGAGTGGTATAGCTGCATCCTCCGGTAGAACTATGTCCAGTTTTCTGAGGAACTACCAGACTAATTTCCAGAGTGGTTGCACCAGCTTGTAGTCCCACCAGCAGTGGAGGAGTGTTCCTCTTTCTCCACATCTTCACCAGCATCTGTTGTCACCTGAGTTTTTGATCTTAGCCATTCTGACTGGTGTGAGGTGGAATCTCAGGGTTGTTTTGATTTGCATTTTCCTGATAACTAAGGATGTTGAACATTTCTTTAGGTGCTTCTTGGCCATTCAATATTCCTCAGTTGAGAATTCTTTGTTTAGCTCTGTACACCATTTTTTAATATGGTTATTTGGTTTTCTGTAGTCTAACTTCCTATGTTTTTTTTTGTATATATTGGATATTAGCCCTCTATTGGATGCAGTATTGGTAAAGATATTTTTCCAAACTGTTGGTTGCCATTTTGTCCTATTGACAATGTCCTTTGCCTTTCAGAAGCTTTGCAATTTTATGAGGTTCCATTTGTCGATTCTTGATTCTAGAGCATAAGCCATTGTTGTGTTCAAGAAATTTTCCCATATGCCCATGTGTTCAATGCTCCTCCCCACTTTCTTTTCTGTTAGTTTCAGTGTATCTGGTTTTATGTGGAGGTTCTTGATCAACTTGGACTTGAGCTTTGTACAGGTAGATAGGAATGGATGCATTTGCATTCTTCTACATGCTGACTGCCAGTTAAACCAGCACCATTTGTTGAAAATTCTGTCTTTTTTTTCCACACCTGATCTTTTCTCCATTACATACTGTCACTCAGAGGTGGCTTCTAATGATCTCTCTCACCCAGAAGTTTGGTTTCCAAAATCTGTCAACAAAAAACAAGCAATGTTGCATGTTTTGGGGAAATGATGAAAGAGATGCTCATTGGAACTGGTGTTCAACTCCTCTTTGCAGGAAGTGTGTGCAGTGCATTCTGTTGTGCACCAATCCTTCTTCCCTCATATGCCTAACCTTTCTTTTTACTCTCACCATTCTTCCCATCTTTTAAAAGCTTTTATCAGAAAGTAAACTATGGTTTGTTCCTCTGTGAAAGAGGAAGGATGCGACTATCATTTGGGTTAAACATAGGAAATATTTAGTTTTTATTTCACCCCTTTCCTGTTTCCCCTTTCCTTGATGGGGTAGGGCATGGTGAAGAGGAATGTTACTCAGAATTCCAGTAATGTGCACAAAGAAGTCTTCCTTCTTACTGCTGTTTTTCCATGTAATTGTATGTGCTGTTTTTCATAAGTATTAATCATCAAGAAGTATAAAGTGGGTCTCTTTATACTGCTTTACCTGTTGTTATAAAATAACCCCCAAATAACTCCAACTCAGGCTTTAGTCTCTGTATGACATTTTATATTTCAAAGATTGCAATTCCCAAATCCATCAAATCAGACAGCTCACACTGTTACTGGAAAGGAGCATTCCAATATCTGAGCAAGCCTAACTGCCTCTCTTGCTTTTTAAGAATATAAAGGACAATCCTTGTAACACTCATTGCTAATATCAAATGAGCAGCGTGGGGTGGTGAATAGCAGAATAATGATGTTAATGCCTGGGGTGCCTGTTCATCACATGGTGGGTTGTCCATCACACTGTGGGCTGTCCATCACATGGTGGACAAATGGAGACCCCATGGGAAGCACTTAAAAAACACAAGCCAGGCGGTGGTGATGACATTCTCTGGTTGAGAGAGGGGAGGCAATACTGACAGATGTGCCTCAGGTCAGAAGGGAAGAAAGTGAGAGGAGCATGCTGGCTGGACATCAAGCTGCTCCATTTGCATATGGTTCACAAGCTGGCTCCCTGTCAATCCCCTATCCAGTCTCCCCTCTGCAGTTTCATTTAGCATCTGCTTTCTTGTATTCTGTCAGACAGTGCAAAAGACAGTGGATAGTTGAAAGATGTCTGGTCCTCTCCTTTCTTTATTCATATTATGCTTTAGTCCTGTTGGAATGAAATTGTATCCTCACCTCAAATCAAGTATAGCGCATTCTAGAATGGAAATCAATGGCTTTAAAGAGGGAGTCTAAGTTGGACTTGGTAGCTTATAACTATTAACCTAATATTTGAAAGGCTGAAGCATGAGGATTGATCAGTGTTCAAAGATACATGGTAAATTCTTAGGTCATCCTGGCCTACAGAGTGAGACTAGGTTTTAAATAAACAATGAACCAGAGTAAATATAAAACAAAGGTAAATATAAATAAAAGAGTGTGTCTGAAATTTGTGTTTGTGCTATCAAATTTACATGCCTGATTGTCAGTAATTTGTTTTAAAAACAGTTTTTAAAAGCTGATGCTGGACATTGGAGACTACTAGTAATGTTTATAAACTACACATGAGAGCCTTAATTATGCATACTATGGTTTCTAGATAAGAGTTTATAAGAATAGTTGAAGAATTGAAAAACTTTTGAAATGAGATTTACACCTTGTATTTTATAGGAAACTCTACTCGGTCTCTCTATCTTTGTATCCCACTAAATTTGTTTTCTTTTTTTTTTTTCTGAATGAGGACAAAGTATAAGATATACAAGGTGTTCATTGTGGTGGTCTGTTTGCTGAAAGGATAATAGGTATGTACTTATGTAGTCTATGTCGTTGAGTCATTGGCATGTTTTCTTGTAGAAAATAAGCTTTATACTTTTCAAAAAATGGCCTTTACCATTTATTGAGGCTATACAAACAGGAAGAAAAGAAGGTCACTTTGTCAGTAGGAGGTCAAATACCTCATATCTCAGAAGATGTGGACATTGTCACTTAAAAACTTCCCTTTTGCACCTAAATGCAATACAAGCCTATTCTATTTATCTTCCAATTTCAAGGAACTGCTTGGAATCCACAGAAAAGCAAGTCTTGTTTACACAAATCAATAAATTGATAGAGTATACATGAACATGGACTTCCATGTGCAATTTGAAAGGGGGATGTTGATAAACATGGGGAAACTATCAATCTAATCAGTGATGCAGATTGTATTTTGAAAAGCGATGACCCAGACATCATGATAAGGCACACTGAGTTAGGTGCATATCTGACAAGAAAGGAGTCACAAATTCAGAGTTTACAGCATTTTTTTCAGAAGCATAACTGAAGTACAGCAAAGAGGTTGCAAACCATTAAGAATCATTTTCATCCCTATAGCCCAGGGCTGGGCTGGAAGACACCCAAGCACTCATCTCCAACCCCACTGTTCAGGGACAATAAGCATCACTAATGTTGAGCAAATATGTGATGGAGAAATGGGAAAGCCAGAGTATGTGGTGGAAAGATGAGAGAGAAAGAGAAGCAGAGCTGATTGTGTGCTGCAGAGAGAAGAAGAGGTGAGGAATAGGCTGATATGGGACCCTGAGCACCTGAGACCCTAGTAATGTCTGGGCTCAGAAAGCTGCTGAGGGCCAGCCATGTCTGGGTCTATGGCCCTACTACAGCAGGGGTTTTTGATGATGTCCATGGCCCATGTTGCCACAGACAAACATCCGATGCCTGTGATGTGGGCACTGCCCAAGGCCATGTCAATGTCTGAGGGCAATGCTGACACTGGAGGCCAAATTAATGTGAGTGGCCTGTGCTGCCACTTGAGGTCATGATGATGTTCAGACCTGGGCTGCTGCTGAGGACCATGTCTATGTAATTCGTGGGCTGACACCTGAAGCCATGTTGATATCCAAGCATCATGCTGAATTGGCCATACCCCTCATTGGCCACTGCTCTTACACACACACACACACACACCACACATTAGAATTAGATTAGAGCTGGCCTCACTCTTGACAACCAGGAGACCTGGGTTGACCAACACAGATACCACCCTGAGTTGGCCCACCCCAATATCTACCTCATCTATTAGCTGCTGGAGCACATGTAGGGACCATCCTGTGGATACATAGATGCAGGATGTCCATGACATAGGGTCACAAGAGAATATCTGAGAGGAGTCTGGGTCAAGGTCCAGTATTGATGGTGTAGCAGATGACAGAGACCTCCAATCTACAATGAACACTTGCAAGTAAAGCTGTTGAGGCAAAAGGGTATACTGCATGACACACCGCAGCTCCCAGTGAATGACTTTGTGATAAAGAGATGGGTAAGTTGGAGGAACTCAATATTACAAGTAGGGCAGAACTGGAGATGTGGCAGCTGTGAGTAGTCTGAGGGAAGGCTGTGAACTGATAGAGGAGCAGGTCATGCCCAGAGGGGTCGGAGAAATGTTTTCTTCTTTGTTTGCTTTCTAATTTTTATTTTCATTTGCACTTACAAGGATAAAGAGCAGATATGGAAGGACAGGGAAATTACTGGAATTGGGTTCATGATGTGAAATTCCCAAAGAATCAAGAGTATATAGCATATATAGTACATTTCTCATATACTGTCACAATGAGTATTCTATCTTGACCTTACTTAACTTTCTAATTGGAAATAATTTTTATTCACATTTTGTATCAGTAGGTCAACTGGACTGCATTTGTTTTAGGTGCTGATTTTGAGAGCTGAAATGTTTTGTTCAAGTTAGATGATTAGCTTGTTCTACAAAGTATTAGATTTTGGGAAAAAAATTAATAGAAACTCCACTCCTATCCTTCAATTATTATTTAAGCTATATGATAATTTCATTGTTGGCTGCATTTATGGATAAGTGATTCCTGCCTAATTAAACTGAAATGATTAAAATGTGAATGTGATTATGTTTCTCCTAAATAAGAGCTGAAGAGTGTGGAGAGGTGGCTAAGGGTGTGTGCTGCTCTTCTGAAGGGCCTCAGTCCAGTTCTCAGCTCCAATAACTGTCTGTCAATGTAGCTGCAGGGATCCATGCACACTCCTTGTGCTTTTACACAGATACACATACATATTCTCTCTCTCTCTCTCTCTCTCTCTCTCTCTCTCTCTCTCTCTCTCCTCCTGCTCTTCTCCCTACATCTTCTCCTCCTTCTTTTCTAAGAACTACCAAATACTTTTTAAAAGACAGTTCATGTCAACAATGGATTAAATGTCCAGCGGCACTTCTTGAGCACTGATTAAGGATATGGGCATATCCCTGGTTGAGAAGATGGATTACTTCTTCCCAAAAGAGAAACCACTAAATGGCTGAGATGAAGAAATCTAAACAAATGAGAGACATTTCTCACAGACAAATAACTTTAAAGTCATCGGGGGAAGCTACCTCTTTCTAAACTTCATATTGTATCCATGATTTATTTACCAAATATGACTATTTAAAAGTATGACATCATAGGAAATTTTTTTCCTAAATGTCTTGATGGTGGGAAAAGAAATGGCAGTGGCATTAATCATGTTATATCCATTTCATGTTAGCATTACTAGAATGCCTAGTGCAGTTACATTTGACTTAGGTGTGTGTGTGTGTGTGTGTGTGTGTGTGTGTGTGTGTGAGAGAGAGAGAGAGAGAGAGAGAGAGAGAGAGAGAGAGAGAGAGAG
>JADRCH010000243.1:5175063-5187592 GCA_019843965.1 Rhynchomys soricoides
AGAGAGAGAGAGAGAGAGAGAGAGAGAGAGAGAGAGAGAGAGAGAGACAAAGAGAGAGAGAGTTTGATATACTGGTAATTGTTCTGACAAATATTGGTCAATAGATAAAAGCTAAGAGGTAAATAATAAGAGGTTGTGTCAACTCTGTATCTATCACTGTACCCTGTTATCCTCAGATTAGGAACTTGCAATCAACATTAACATTTGCTGTCCATCAATTTCTCTGTGGATTAGAAATTAGCTCTGTGAGCTACCATGTGAGTGGTGAGAATCAAACCTGGGTCTTCCTGAAAGAGCACTCAGTGTTCTTAATTGCTGAGCCATTTTTCAAGGACCTCATTAACAATGTTTACTTTATTATTATTTTTAAATACATATGCTGTACTTAGTGACAGCACAGACTTGCTGTGACTCAGTGTGAGAGGATATTAGTGTGGGGCTATGTAATCAGATTTTATGCCACTGTGGTAGAACACTAGCCATAAACAACTTAAGAGGAAACACATTTTCAGCTCAGTGTAATATATTTTTATCTATGGTGCTTGGATCCATTGACCTTTGGCCTTGCTGAGGAAGAATACCAAGGCTGTTGGAACACACAGTGGTGAATAGTACCCTATGATGGAAGAGAAAGGGAGAGTCAAAAGTGTATTCTTCAAGGATGTGTACAATGATTTACTTCCTTCAGATAGGTTCCACTTTATATCTATGCTACAACAGAGCTGGACTTATAGATGTTATGAGTGACTGGGAGTCTTTGGGGAGACTAGCTACCAGTGTAGGTAGGTGTTGCTTTTGTTTTGCAAATAAAAAAATTGGATGCATTTTACCAGAAAGCCCTTGTGATAGAACAATCTTTGATGTGAACTTGACAGGATTTAAAATTATTTTGGAGACAAACTGTAGTGAGAATATCTGTGTCTGAATGGATGTGGAACCTGTAAATAATAGATCTGATGGCCTATGGCTTAGGCGGGAAATAGGAGGTGGGACATCCAGAGTGCAGAAAGAATTCTTGAACAGAACAAAGTGCTGGAGATTCACCTGGGAAGTTGTGATAAGCCAGACTCATGGTGCCTGAGCACAGGTACCCAGCCACATGGCAGCATGGAGATTAGAGTAAATGGATTAATTTACATTATGATCAAATCAGAAAAGATCCTAACTAGGTATTTGTAATTAATCCTAGGAAAATTTATAAATGATAACTAGATATTTGTAAAAAATCCTAACCAAGGTATTTGTAAATATATTTTGAGTCTGAGTCTTATTTCTGGGTGCATGGGGTGGAGAGGAAGGACCAAACCTAACTCCTACAAGAAGACTCTGGGCCTGTCTTGGAGGATCTTTCCAGAGAAGTTTAACAGGACTGGGGATCTCAGTATGAATGTGGGCATTACCATTGTGTGGTCCATGGTCTTAGATGGAGTAAGGAGATGGTGAGTGGAGCACCAGCATTCACTGCTCTCTTGGTCCTGACTGCTGACACAATGTGGCCAGCTGCTTAATGTTGCTGCTATAGCACTCTCTTCACAATGATGTACTATTCCCTTGAACTGTGAATAAAACATAAATCTTTTATTCTTTATGCTATTTGTCTTAGGTATTTTGTCACAACAGCAAGAAAAATATGATAATCCTTGCTAGGAAGCCATGCTGCTGTCATGGCAGTGGATGCCAAGATGCTGAGCAAAGACAGGAGTGCACTGTGGATTCTCTGTGGGGTAGAACTGCTATGAAGGAAAGTTCTCCCATTTGTATTTAGTGTGTTATACAGGCAGAACGAAATGTTAGCAAACAACACAAAGCACAGACAACTCTGGATGGAATGGCTAAAGACTGCCTATAGTTTATATATTGGAGACTACTGTGGAAAGCTTATAATCTTTAGAAAAACATGCCTTATATTCTGAAGGAGAAAGTAAGAGGTTTGTAGTCTGAGACTCTTGAAAATAATGACACAGGTGATTGCCAATAGGTTTTATTCTGCTTCCTGGCAAGCGCCTCAGTGATGAAAACTGTTCTCCTGCTCTGATCTTACTGTATAATCAAAACTGTCATGTTCTACTGAACACAAGCATTTGTTTCTCCACACTGGCTGATTAGTGCTTTAGGCAGGCTTTGGATTTGGCTGGCTTATGCTCTAGTGTACAGTGACTAATTGGCCTGAACTTGAATGATGGAGTGTTAGGTTGGGCAAGAGAAAGGGTGAAAGTTTGTGAGTTTATTCCATCAGCTCCTACCCCTGAAGGTCTCATCACAAAACTACTCCATATCACCGCAATCAGCTTTTCTCTTTCTTAGCACATCTGTTTGATGATAAATTTCAATGTGGTTGATCAAACTCATTCCAATATGTAAACATTTCTTTGACTAATTACTAGAAATTTGGAGTCAATTAAGTCCTAGGACATTCTGTCTACTTTACTTTGAGAATATTCCAGTGCTATGAAATTTGTGGCATTAAAACGATTCTGAAAGTGTGTGAGGCCAGATGGGATGGAAGATGAAGAGGAAATGGGAGGAATAGGGGCAGGGAAACCATAATTAGACTATATTATATAAAATTTATTTTCAATAAAAAATAGGCTTTCCAATGTGTGAAAATCAAAGAATCAATCATGTGGTTACAATCCAAGAGTTGGTGCTATGGAGAGAGAAATCTCTCTATGGACTCTCTGACCTGCCAGCCTAGCCATATTGGTAAGCCTGTAGTCCTTGTGAGAAACCTTGTCTCAAAAAACCAAGGTAGATAGACCCTATTTAAGGTGGACTTCTGATCTCCACACACAAGAATACATGCATGCAAACAGACAGAGGGGTGTGTGTGTGTGTGTGTGTGTGTGTGTGAGAGAGAGAGAGATAGGTCAACAACTCTCTGCACCATATCCTATTCTGAAGATCTGTAGTACAATGACACCTATTTTGAAATATTTTTTTGACTTGAAATTTATTCAGGTTCTTGGCATTTTAGCTACTGTGGCATACTCTGTTGTTTCCCATCTGAAAATCTATTTCTGCTTCTAGAATTCTCAATGGTTATTATATCACATGGTTACCTAGTGAGAACTGCTTCAATTAGGCATGGCCATGAATGTTTGAACATGTGCATGACCAAAGGAATGTAATAACAAGTGCATAGATGCTTATGTAAGATGTTCTTTCTCTGCATGTGTGCCCACATGTACATTCATATGCAGGTGCACATGTAGACTTACATGCATGCATGTGTGTACCCCAGTGTGGATACACACACATATACATATACACATACATGTACACATATATATACATACACAGATACATATATATGTATACATATATATGTACACACACACACACACACACACACATACACACATGGGTGTACCTGTGTCTGCTTGTAAGTATGTACTCTTGTGTGTGGAGGGAAGAAGTCCACCTTAAATATTGTTTAATAGATAGGGTCTATCCAACTTGGGTTTTGTGACATGGCTTCTCACCAAGACTATAAGCTTGCCAATATGGCTAAGCTGGCAGGTCAGAGAGCCATGGGTAGTTTTTCTTTCCATACAACCAACTACTGGATTGTAAGCACATGATATCATGCTCTGCCTTTTACATGGGTGTTGGTGATCCAAGCTTGGGTCTTCATAGCTGAATGATAAGCACATAAAGAAAAAAAAAACTGATCTATTTCCCCAGCACCTTCTGTGAAATTTTCTTAAAGATAGGAAACCAGCTGTGCTTTGGCCATGCTTATGAAACATACTTCAAGATGTTTGGAAACTTAAATTTCAAGATTGTGCCACATGGAAAAACTCATGAGGCAGAATCAAAACCAACCCAAGCACCAGATGGTAAGGCAGTTAGTGTGGCAGTGCTCATTTGCTCACATGAAGAATGAACTTCTATTTGTGACTGCTATTTCTGTACAGAGTTTTGTTTTAGGGTCATGATAACGTTTTATACAGACATATTAATGATAAACACAAGCCATTGGCAGTCATGTTATTGTCCAGCTTGTTATAAACCAAGGCTTGTTATAAACCGTGGTAGTCAGGGATAAGTTGCTTAGCACCATCGCAGGGGAAAGCTGTGTGACCTCTGCATAGATGGTCCAGATGCTGACACTTCTGTTGCCAGGAAGGCAGCTGCTTCTCCTGTATCCTGGATAGTTATGGCACATGTTCCTGAATGATTCATCATGGTGTGCACACTCATTCTTCATGCACTAAAATGGCAAATTATAAAAGAGTCCCCCCCATGTATGTGTGTGTATATGTGTGCGTATATGTGTGTGTGTGTGTGTGTGTGTGTGTTGGAGGTAGATAAAAATAAATTCAAAGGTCTTGGTGCAGTCAAATTTCTGGAGTTTAAAATTTCTGGAAGGGAAATCAGACTTGGAAATAAATATGCAAAACACGAAACCTATAATGTTTGAGTAACAAGCTGTAATCCTCTCCAAATCAGAGCTTGTGTTTAATATGGATGTCTCAATATATCATAGCCTTTAAATTGAAATCATCTTTGCTCGATTAAAGAATTACATTCATCTTCACTGTGACCATTTTCTACAAACATATTACGGAACACTTACTACGCACAAAATGATGAGTTATAAACTATGAGGAAGTAGGCTAAAATAGAGAGACACGTCTAAAGCAGAGCGAACAAGGCCATATCTCAGCTAGCATGCTCTTATTCATATAAACCTGCCACCATTCAACTCTGATTTGAGGAAATGTGCTTATTTCCAGTGATGTGTAAGACATCCAGTGACTTTAGGATTATTGGTTGCTTCAGTGGGTGTTTATGAAAGTGCTATATTTAGATTGTTTTATTTTCTTTAGCTTAAAATAAAAAAAATTATGCGTATTACATGTTTGTGTGTCTGTGCATGTACCCATGAATGAGGGTGCCTGCCAATCCCAGAGGCATTGAACCTTCTAGGGTTGGAATTGTAGGTGGTTATGATGTGGGTACTGGGAATCATAATCAGGTTCACTGCAAGAGCAGTACACACTCTTAACTTCTGAGCTATCTCTCTAACTCTATATTTAGATTTAAAGTGCAATTATCCTAGCTCCAATTTTGTCAATAGTAAGACAAGACTGAGAGATTTAAATGAATGTCTCAAGATCAAAATGCTGCATAATGAGAAACTTGACTCCAAACCAAGCTTGTCAATAACAAAATTATGCATTTATACTTCATGGCACTACATTCCACCTCACACTAGGCTTTATTTACTTATATTTCCTTAAAGCCACTGAAAAATTGTAGCGATTCTGATTTATTTTCAATGAGTTGGAATATATAAGACTTTATGTTGAGCTCAGTTAGTTTGCTGTCTAATGTCAAACCTTACACACAGAACACAAGCAATGTTACTTAAGAAGGTACAAACCAAAATGAACCAAAATTATCATCATGCTTTAAAATCATATTCAAAGTTTCTTTCCCTCAAATATGCTGCTCTTTAAAGAGAATGAGGATATGCTGGAATGTGTTATTCTAAAATTGTACACACTGGAACTATATAAACTTCTGGATAATTTATTTCCAGGAATTTCAGATCAGCCATTTTTCCTCTTGTCTTTCCTCCATTGAAAAATGAAAGTTATGTGGTGTGTGTGTGTATGTGTGTGTGTGTGTGTGTGTGTGTGTGTGTGTGTGTGAATGTGCATGTTAGTATGTATGTGTGTGCATGTGCATCCTCATGTATGTTAATGTATGTGTGTATGTCAGGGTACATGTGCAAGTAGAGGGTATATCAACTTTGTGTGTTCATTAGTCACTTTCCACATAGTATATTGAGCCAGAGTCTCTCCTAGGAAACCAGAGCTCATCTATCTTGCTAGTTCAGCACCAGCCTGTCCCAAAGATCCTGTCTCAGACTCCAGCCAGCATTAATGTGGTCATTGAATCTAGGTCCTCTATAAGTCCTCATTGCTTTATCTCAAAAGTTTCCTGTTTTAAATCTAGGGTCTTTGCTACTGCCATTTGGCTTAGCTATAGCTCTCCTGCTTCATATAATAAATTTCCAGGTTAAATTTCAAATAGTTTAATTGAGTATTTGTAAAGGATGTTAGATGATTACCTTTCAATTTATATTTGGTTAAAAATAAAGTAAATGGTTATTCCTCAGTAACTGCAGTAATTGTTTCCATTTACAAATTAACACGTTAAATTCCCCTAAATTTTTGAGTTATATTTATAACTTTCATATCTTTCACTATAAATACTTTCATTAGAAAACAAGTTGCTTTTTATTGTTGTAGAAATATACAGCAAAAGCTTAGCTTTTCCTGTCTTTGTTTTTTGTTTGTTTTATTTTTACAGATAGATTTTTTTTCTGTGTAGCCTTGGCTGTCCTGGAACTCAGAGATCTGCCTACCTCTGCTTCCTGAGTGCTAGGATTAAAGTCATGCACCACCACCCTACCTTTTAGAATTTTTAAAACTATGTATATTTATTTTTATTTTACGTGTGATTTGCCTGCATATGTGTATATACCCTGCATACGTTCCTGGTGTCTTTAGAGGCCAGAATAAGGCATGAGATCCCATTTAATGGGAACAAGAGCTTCTTGTGAGGCAGCATGTGGTGCTGGAACGGGACCTTGGGCCTCCAAAAGAGCAGTAATCACTGATGCATCTCTTTATCTCCATCTCACATTTTAAAAACTGGATGCTTTATTAAGCATATTCACATTGTTTTACAAAGGTGTGTGTGTGTGCACACATCTCCTCCTTTTAAAAAATGACAAAATAAAATATAATAAGATAAACCAAACCCCATTATATCCAGGTTGAGCAGGGCAGCCCAAGAGAAAAAAAGTTCTAAGTGCAGGCACAATAATCAGAGATCCACCCATTTTCATACTCAGGAGTTCCCTAAAAACACTAAGGTAAAAGCTATAATGTATGCAGAAGATCTGGTACAGACCCAGGTATGACCTGTGTTTGCTGTTTAGGTTTCTGTGAGTCCATATGAGCTTTGCTCAGTTGATTTAGAGGGCCTTGTTCTCTTGGTACTCTCTGTCCCCTCCATTTCCTCAACTTCTTCCACAGTGTTCCCTGATCTCTGAGGGGAGGAATTTGATGGCAGCAACCTATTTAGAGTCTATACGTGATGTCCGTTTGTGGGTCTCTCTATCAGTTCACATCTGCTGCCAGAGGAAGCATCTGTGATGATGACTGAATACGGTAATGATCTTTGAGGATTGCAGAATATCATTAGGAGTCATTTTATTGATCCAATTTTTAAGAGCAGTAGTTTTTGGTTTTATCCTAGGTTTCTTGGTTATCTAGTCTTGGTTCTTGGTCATCATAGCAGTGTCATATATGGATTTTGTCTCATGGAGTGGGCCTTAGGTTAAATCAGACATCGGTTACTCCTATAAGTTCTGTGGCACCATTGCCCCAGTACATCTTGCAGGCAGGACAGGTTGTAGGCCAAATGTTTTGTGGCTTTGTTTGTGTTTATATTTCTCTTTAGGTAGCCTTTCAGAATGCCTTCCTGCATCAAAGACAGAAAGTAGAACTTAGGGCTGGAGGCTCCATATAGGCACCAGCTGAACTTTGCCACATTTAGTGAGTTGTGTGGGTGTTATTCTTGGGCTCTTTTTCCCTTTCTTTTTTGGTTGGGAGATTTTTAATTTACTGGTGGTAAATTTAAATTGTGTGACCTTGATTTAACTTTTATGAATAGTGTTTATAGAGAATATATATACTTTTATTTTTTATTTTTGTGGAGTATAAGATTTTTAAGTAGAAAATCTTTGAACTACAATGAAGTATAATGACTTTTTGAATATCTTAGGTGTTTGTTGTTATGTCTCCATGTTCATTTCTGATGGTTTTAATTTAGATATTCTCTCAGTGTCTTTTAGTTAGTTTGTATAAGAGTTTATCTATTTTGTTGATTTTCTCAAAGAATCAACTCTTTGTTTCATTGATTCTTTGTATTGTTCTCCTTGTTTCTATTTTATTGATTTCAGTTCTGAGTTTGATTATTTCATGGTGTCTACTCTTTTTGGGTATGTTTACTTCATTTTGCTCTAGAGCTTTCAGCTGTGCTATTAAGTTGCTAGTATGAGAAAAAGCCTGGGTAATTTTTTTTGTGTGTGTGGGGCAGCACTTAGCCCTATGAACTTTCCTCTTAGAATGGATTTCACTGTGTCCCAAAAGTTTGGGTGTGTGGTGCTTACATTTTCAATGGATTCTCGAAAGTCTTTAATTTCTTTATTTCTGTTTTGACCCATTTTTTTTATTCAGTAGAGAGTTGTTCAATTTCCACAAGTTTGTAAGATTTCTGTTATTTCTGTTGTTGATCTCCAGTTTTAATGTATGGTCTTTTGGTAGGGTGTGGGAAATTATTTCAATTTTCTTTATCTGTTGAGGCTTTCTTTGTGTTTGAGTAAGTGGTCAATTTTGGATAAAGTTCCATGAGGTGCAGAGAAGGCATATTTTGTGTGTGTATGTGTGTGTGTGTGTGTGTGTGTGTGTGTGTGTGTGTGTGTGTGTATGTGTGTGTTTGTGTGTATTTTGGTGAAATGTTCTGTAAATACCTGCTAAGTTCATTTGGTATATAACATTTGTTAATACAGTATTTCTCTGTTCAGTTTTAAAAGTCTGTATGACCTATCCATTAGTAAAAGTGGGATATTAAAATCTCTCATTATAGGTGTTTAGGGGTCAATACACGATTTAAACTAGAGTAGTTTTTGTTTTATAAACTTGGATGCCCTTATGTTTGTGGTATAAATGTTAAGAATTGAAATGTCATCTTACTGAATTGTTTCTTTGATGAATACATAGTATTCTCTATCTCTTTTGAATAGTTTTATTTGAAGTTTATTTTACTAGATATTAAAATGGCTATACCAGCTTGCTTCTTAGGTTCCTTTGGTTAGAATATCTTTTTTCAGCCCTTCATCCTGAGATAATGTCTAGATTTGATGTTGAGGTATGTTTATTTTATGCAACAGAAGGATGGGTCCTGATGGTTTTCATAGCCATTCTTTTATTTGGTCGTTTTATTGGGAAATTGAGACCATTTATATCAAGAGATATCAATGACCAATGATTATTTATTCTTATGTTGTTGTTGTTGCTGATGGTGGTGGTTGTGGTAGTGTATTTGTGTGTGTGTATGTTTCCCTCCTTTGAATTTTGCTGCTCTGAGAATATTTATTCCCTGTGATTTTGTGGGTGTAATTAACCTTGTTATGTTGAAGATTTCTTTCTAGCACCTTCTGTGTGGCTGGATTTGTAGATAGATACTGTTTAAATTTGACTTTAACATGGAATATCTTATTTTTCCCCTCTATGTTAATCAAAAGTTTTGCTTGGTAAAATAGTCTTGATTGGCATCTGTGGGCTCTTAGAGTCTGCAACACATTTGTCTTGGCTCTTCTGTGTCTCAGTGTCCACTGAGAAATCAAGTGCAATTCTAATAGGTCCAGGTTTAAGTGTTATTTGGTCTTTTCCCCTTGTGGCTATTATTAGTCTTTCTTTGTTCTGTACATTTAGCATTTTGATAATTATGTGGTGAGGAGACTGTCTTTACTGGTTCAATCTATTTGGTATTAAGTGTTTCTTGTACCTTTATATGCATCTTCTTTACAGCAGGAAAATTTTCTTCTCTGATTTTATTGAAAATATTTTCTGTGCCTTTGAGCTGGAATTCTTTTCCTTCCTCTATTCACATCATTCTTAGGTTTGGTCTTTTCATAGTGTCCCATATTTCCTGGATGTTTTGTGTCTGAGGTGTCTTAAATGCAATATTTTCTTTATCAAAAGTATCCATTTCTTTTTTCATTTCCTCAGGGCCTGAGATTCTTCCATCTCTTCTAATTTGTTTGTGAAGCTTGCCTCTCTGGTAACTGTTTGAATTCCTAAATATTTGCAGAATTCCCTCAACTCTGTGTGTGTGTGTGTGTGTGTGTGTGTGTTTAATTGATTCATCTTTTATTTTCAGTTCTTGAATAGTTTAATTCATTATTCTCTAAGGGATATATTCATTTTGTCTCTAAGGGCCTCTATCACTTCATATAGTTTGTTTTAAGGTCTTTTCCTTGCACTTCAGCTATAATGGGTGTTCAGGGCCTTGGGATGATTAAAAGTCTAGGTGATGATTTCTGGATTTGTTTTTGTTGCATGGGTTTTGTTCTTGGTTTCTGTTTCCTATCTGGATTTTCAGAGAGTGTGATGATGGCTGTGTTTTGTCTGTTTTTGTGACCTGAACAGATAGTGTGTTCAAATGGAGTGCATGCTGTCAGTGGTGTCTGGGACACTGGGTGGGAGGGAAGTTGGAGGGAAGGTCTTTGTGATCTGTTAGGGGTAGGATCAGAGAGGAAAGAAGACTACATCAGGTTTTTTGCTTCAGAACTGGGCTTGAGTTTGGGGAGTGAGGGATTGAAAATGGAGGAGCAGTAAGAGAGGTGTGGTCCTCCTTCACCTTACTTGTTGCCCAGGAAGGGGTGGTTCTTTGGTTCTCATGAAGTTCCTGCTGGGGTTGGGGGTTGGGTCAAATCAATGACTATTAGAAGGGAGGTAAGAAGGGAAAATTCTATGGGATCACAGGATATTGAACCAGGTAGGACTAGCAAGGAATAGTTTGAAGAGTATTGGTATTAGGTCTTCTTTGAATGTATGATAGAATTCTGTACTAAACTTATCTGATCCTGTTTTTTTTTTTTCTTGGTTATGAGACTTTTAATGACTGCTTCTATTTCTTTAGGGGTTATGGAAGTGTTTAGATGGATCATGATTTAATTTTGGTATTTGGTATCTGTCTAGAAAATTGTCCAATTCTTCCAGAGTTTTTAGTTTTATTGAATATAGGCTTTTGTAGTAGGACCTCATGATTTTTTGAATTTCCTCAGTTTCTGTTGTTATATCTCCCTTTTCATTTCTGATTTTATTAATTTGGATACCGACTCTGTATTCTCTAGTTAGTCTGGGTAAGGGTTTATCTATCTTGCTGATTTTCTCAAAGAACCTGCTCCTGATTTTGTTGATTCTTTCTATAGGTCTTTTTCTTTCTACTTGGTTGATTTCAGCCCTGAGTTTGATTATTTCTTGCCATCTACTCCTCTTGGGTATATTTGTTTTTTGTTTTTTTTTTTTTTGTCCTAGAGCTTTCAGGTGTGCTGTAACGCTGCTAGTGTATGGTCTCTCCAGTTTCTGTTTGGAGGCACTCAGAGTTATGTATTTTCCACTTAGGACTGCTTTTATTGCGTCCCATAAATTTGGTTATGTTGTACCTTCATTTTCATTAAATTCTAAAAAGTCTTTAATTTCCTTCTTTATTTCTTCCTTGACCAAGTTATCATTGAGCAGAGCATTGTTCAGCTTCCATGTATATGTGGGCTTTCTGTTGTTGTTGTTGCCATTGAAGACCAACCTTAATCCGTAGTGATCTGATAGGATGCATGGGATTATTTCAATCTTCTTATATCTGTTGAGATCTGTTTTGTGACCAATTATATGATCAGTTTTGGGGAAGGTACCATGAGGTGCTAAGAAGAAGGTATTCTTTTGATTTAGGACAAAATGTTCTATAGATATCTGTTAAATCCATTTGGTCCATAACTTCTGTTAGTTTCACTGTGTCTCTGCTTAGTTTGTGTTTCCATGATCTGTCCATTGCTGAAAGTGGGGTATTGAAGTCCCCCACTATTATTGTGTGAGGTGCAGTGTGTGCTTTGAGCTTTAGTAAAGTTTCTTTTATGAGTGTGGGTGCCCTTGCATTGGGAGCATAGATGTTCAGAATTGAGAGTTACTCTTGGTAGATTTTTCCTTTGATGATTATGAAGTGTCCTTCCTTATCCTTTTTGATAACTTTGGTTGAAAGTTGATTTTATCTGATATTAGAATGGCTGCTCTAGCTTGTTTCTTGGGACCATTTGTGTGGAAAATTGTTTTCTAGCCCTTTACTCTGTCTGTCTTTGACACTGAGGTGCATTTCTTTTATGCAGCAAAATGCTGGGTCCTGTTTATGTATCCAGTCTGTTAGTCTATGCCTTTTCATTGGGGAATTGAGTCCATTGATGTTAAGCGTATTAAGGAATAGTCACTGTTGCTTCATGTTATTTGTGATGTTATTTTTATGTTTTATGTTATTTTTTGTTTGTGTGGTTTTCTTTTGGGTTTGTTGAAAGAAGATTACTTTCTTGCTTTTTCTAGGGGTGTAGTTTCCCTCCTCGTGTTGGTGTTTTCCATTTATTATCCTTTGTAGGGCTAGATTTGTGAAAATATATTATGTAAATTTGGTTTTGTCATGAAATATCTTGATTTCTCTCTCTGTGGTAATTGAGAGTTTTGCTGGGTATAGTAGTCTGGGTTGGTATTTGTGTTCTCTTAGGGTCTGTATCATATCTGCCCAGGATCTTCTAGTTTCCATAGTCTCTGGTGAGAAGTTTGGTGTAATTCTGATAGGTCTGCCTTTATATGTTTCTTGATCATTTTCCCTTACTGTTTTAATAGTCTTTCTTTCTTTCTTTCTTTCTTTCTTTCTTTCTTTCTTTCTTTCTTTCTTT
>JADRCH010000243.1:5187602-5203061 GCA_019843965.1 Rhynchomys soricoides
TTTCTTTCTTTCTTTCTTTCTTTCTTTCTTTCTTTCTTTCTTTCTTTTGTGCATTTGATGTTTAGAATATTATGTGACAAGCAGAATTACTTTTCTGGTCCAATCTATTTGGGGTTCTGTAGGATTCTTGTATGTGTATCGGCATCTCTTTCTTTAGGTTAGGGAAGCTTTCTTCTATAATTTTGTTGAAGATATTTACTGGCCCTTTCAGTTGGGAATCTTCACTCTCTTCTATACCTATTATCCTTAGGTTTGGTCTTCTCATTGTGTCTTGGATTTCCTGGATGTTTTGGGTTAGGAGCTTTTTGCATTTTGCATTTTCTTTGACTGTTGTGTCAATGTTTTCTATGGTATCTTCTGCACCTGAGATTCCCTTTTCTATCTCTTGTATTCTGTTGGTTAGGTGATGCTTGCATCTCTGAGTCCTGATCTCTTTCTTAGGTTTTCTATCTCCCTTTGTGATTTCTTTACTGTTTCTATTTCCATTTTTAGATCCTGGATGATTTTGTTCAATTTCTTCACCTGTTTGGTTGTGTTTTCCTGTAATTATTTAAGGGATTTTTGTGTTTCCTCTTTAAGGAATTCTACCTGCTTACCTGTGTTATCTTGTATTTTAAGGGAGTTGTTTATGTCCTTCTTAATGTCCTCTATTATAATCATGAGATGTTATTTTAAATCAGAGTCTTGCTTTTCTGGTTTGTTGGGGGTATCCAGGGCTCACTGTGTTGGAATAACTGGGTTCGATGTTGCCATGTAGCCTTGGTTTCTTTTGCTTATGTTCTTGCCCTTGCCTCTTGCCATCTTGTTATCTCTGGTGTTAGCTGGTCTTGTTGTCTCTGACTGTTGCTTTTCCTTCCTGCAAGCCTGTGTGTCAGTACTCTTGGGAGACCAGTTCTCACTGGGAGGTATTTGTGTATGGAGAGTTGTGGCACTGGATCAGCTATGGGGCGTAGATGGAAACCGGAAGGATCCTGTCCCAGGCTGTTCCTTGGTTCTTGTGTCCTGATGGCTCTGGGCAAGGTCCTTTGGGCCAGGAATTTGACCAGAAATGGTGGTATTACCTGGACATACAGGTGTGTTGGCACTCCTGGGAGTCCAGCTCTCTCCCGATGGTATTTGTGTAAGGAGTGCTGTGGCACAGGATCAGCTCCCAGTGCAGACAGAAACTGGATGAATCCTGTCTTAGGCTGCTCCTTGGTTCCTGTGTCCTGAAGGCTCTAGGCAGGTCCCTCTGAGTAGAAGTGGTAGTCTTATCTGGGCTCACAGGCTTGTCAGCACTCCTGGAATACCAACTGTCTCTAGGCAGTATTTGGCTATAGAGCATTGTGGCACAGGATCAGCTCTGGGTGCAGATGGAAACCAGAAGCAGCTTTGAGGTCTTAAATGCTCAAACTACGCCCACTGTGAAACCTATCTAGTCTTTCTCTGGCTGCCTTCAGATCAAGGTATAGAACTCTCAACTCTTTTTCGAGCACATTTCTCCCTGCATACTTCCATGCTTCCTGCCATGAGGATAATGGGCTAAGCCTCTGAAACTGTGAGACCCAACTAAATGTTTTCCTTTATAAAGAGTTGTTGTGGTCGTGGTGTCTCTTTGTAGCAATGGAAACTCTAACTAAGAGATTCCTCATTTTTTATTAATAACTCACAGACTCCAATTTGTGCTTCCCATATACTCTTGGATATAAGATTGTCCATGGAGTATAGCTGACCTACCAAGACACGTAAACAAGAATACTGACTTTATTCTCTCAGAAACTATCAACTGTCAATAACACCTCAGTTAGAGGTATAGGTTGAAGAAATCCAACTCTGTACTAGAATGTTAGTTGGCTTGATTTATGCAGGTCTTGTGCAACCAACTATAAGTTTGTGAATATATCATGCTAGACATGTCCAGATGATGCTGTCTCATTCTGGTTCTTCCTAACCTCTTGCTCCTTTCAATAATTTTCTCTTCAGTGGTCCTTAAGATTTGGGGACATAGATCTTCTATAGATGATCACTCTGCAGACACTTATTCTCTTCACTTTGATTAGATGTGAGCTTCTGTGTCACTGTTGCCCACTATACAAACTTCTCTGCTGAGATCAGAGAACCATATTAATCTATGAGTACATAATTTTAGAGAGTAGTTTGATACTATGTTAATTTAGCAGACTAGTAGTAGGTTCACACATATGGCCTGTGAGCACTTCACTTCAGCCATGAGTTCTTGATCAGAATTACAGTATCAAGAATATGTTTCTACTTGTGGAGTTGGGCTTTAAATCCAATCAGAACACAATCTGTTACATCCACAACATTTGTGTTATTACTGTACCTATGGATCTGTCTTTCCATGCTAGGGTCATTACTGAAGTTCACAGGATTCACAACAGGGTAATACTATTGATTAGTTTTTGTTTTATTTGTTTATTTTCCTTCTGACAGCATGCATAGCACCATCTGGTACTGAGAAAGCAACTACTAGGGAAGGAGCTTCCTGAATAGCATCATCTTTATTTCTTCAGGTCTTGTATCTCATGTAAGACAATACTTTTTAAAAAGAGTTTGGGGATTATAGATGAATTTTGCCTTTCTGTGACTGAACTAATTTACAACTCTCCAGACACAGATGTAACATTTTAGAAATGGATATTATGCAAAGGATCTTTATTCATACTGTTTGATGGAGACCAATTAACTTCTATCTCATATAAAAGTCCACCTTAAATATAATAGTTTAAATTATTATCTTCATCTTATCAAATTTATTTTAGTAATACTTATTTTACATATGAATATATGTCTGAATTTCAAATGTATTGAATAATTTTAGATAATTTATCAAACAACCTTATTAATTAGCTAAAATCTTTGACAGAATTTATTTTATGAAATAAAATTTATGTATGTATTTATGTGTGTGTGTGTGTGTGTATGTGTGTGTGTGTGTGTGTGTGTGTGTATGCGTCATTTGAGACAGAATCTTGCCAGGTATTTCTAGCTGATCTAACACTTACTTTGCAGCCCATTTGAACTCAAATTCACAGCAACCTTCCAGCCTCTAACTTCTAAATACTAGATTACAGGTAGGCATTATCACCCCAACAAAAGTTCTGTCTGTGTGCATGTGTATATGTGTGTATATATACACGTGGAGGTCAGAGTTATAGGACAACGTATTTGACTCTTCAGGCTCCATTTACTTTTTTAAAATGAGGGTTGTTTTGCTAGCCTGGAACTCGCTGATTAGGCTAAACTCATGGGCCAGAAAACCCCAGAGATCCATCTATCTCTGCCTTTATAGCTCCAAGATTATAGGGAAGCATTCTATCTTTTGAAAAGGCTATGGACACAGAACTCCTGCCTTCATGCTTGAATGGTACTTGAAGTACTTCTTTGACTGGGCTATATCCTAGTCCAAGATTTATACATAATTTTTAAAATCAAACTTTAGCAAGTTAGATTTTTTAAAAGTGTATTTGGTTAAAAATCTCTTGGTTGATGAACAATATCAATGTTGTGATAATGAATCAGAAAAAGTCTTAATCTCCATAAAGATCACCAGAAACAGTATAAATAGTTTAAAATTATATGGATTTGGTGGTGGTAGAAGCCAACCTCTTTCCTCCATTGTGCCAAAAACTGGCACCATTATGATGAACAGATATGTGATGAAGATATGAGAAAGATAGAAAAATAGAGTGGTATGTCTGTGGAGAGAGAGGGAACTTAAGACATAATAGAATTCTACTGTAGGAAGGACCAGACTGATGAGAGTGGCTTACATTGCCACCTATAGCCATGGTGATGACTGTATTCTGTCTTTGAGGGCCATGTCTGTGTCTGAGGTCATACTGAAGCAAGGGTCTATGTTGATGTCTATGGTCCAGATTTTCTTATCATTTCTTTAGTTGAGGGGGCATGTAGGTTGTTTGGCTATTATAAAGCTGTTATACACATAGTTGAATAAATGACCTTGTTATAGGATCAAACATCTTTTTGGTATATGCCCAAGAGCAGTATAGCTGGGTCTTGAGGTAGATTGGTTCCCAATTTTCTGAGGAACTGCCATATTGATTTCCATAGTGACTGTACAAGTTTGTATTCCCACCAGCAATGGAGGAGTGTTCCCTAGCTCTATTACCTTGCCAACATTAGCTGTCACTTGTGTTTTTTATCTTAGCCAGTATGACAGGTATAAGAAGGAATCTCAGATTCATTTTCACATGCATTTCAGGCTGTTGAACATTTCTGTAAGTGTTTCTCAGCCAGTTGAAATTCCTCTATTGAGAATTCTATTTATATTTGTGCCTTATTTTATACTTAAATTATTTGGTTTGTTGACCTCTAGTTTCCTGATATATATGGGAATTTACCTTCCATAAGCTTTTCCATTTTATGAGGTCACATTTATTAATGGCCAGTCTTTGTGCCTGAGCTCTTGGTGTTCTGCTTGGGAAGTTGTCTCACGTGCCAGTTCATTCAAGGATATTCCCTACTTTCTTTTCTATTTGGCTTATTGTGTCTGGTTTTATTAAAGTCTTTGATTCCCTTGGACTTGAGTTTTGTGCAGGATGATAGGTATAGATCTATTTGCATTCTTCTACATGCAGATATCTAGTTTGATGAGTACCATTTGGTGAGGATTATTTCTTTGTTTTATTTTGTATTTCTAACTTTCTTTTTTTTAAATAAAAATCAAGTTTCCATAGGTGTGTATTTATGTCTGGATCTTCAATTCAATTCCGTTGATGAATTTGTCTTTTTGAAAATGTTAATACTATGTGTTTTTTAATTACTAGAGTTCTGTAGTTCAGCTTGAAATCAGGGATACCTCTGTAAGTTCTTCTATTGGTCAAAATTATTTTAGCTATCCTGGGTTTTGTTTTTCCGTATGAAATTGCATATTGTCCTTTTGAGGTCTGTATAGAATTGTGTTGGAATTTTGATCAGAATTGTGTTGAATCTATAGATTCCTTTTGGCAAGAGGGCTATTTATACTTTGTTAATTCTACTATTCATGAGCATGAACGATCTTCCCATCTTCTGATATATTCTCCAATTTCTTTCTTTAAAGACTTGAACTTTGGTCACACAAGTCTTTCACTTGTTTGTTTAGGGTTATCATGAGATATTGTATAGTGTTTTTGACTGTTGTATAGGGTGCTTTTTCTCTGATTTCTTTCTCAGTATTTTTTGTCATTTGTATAGGAAGATTACTGATATTTTTTGCATTAATCTTGTATCCAGACATTTTGCTGAAGGTGTTTATCACTAGTAGAAATTCACTGACAGAAGTTTTGGAATTGCTTCTGTATACTCATATCTTCTGCAAATAACACTATTTTGACTTCTTTATTTTCAATTTGTATCCCCTTGATCTCCTCCAGTTGTCTCATTCTTCTAGCTTGAACTCTAAGCACTATATTAAGAGAGTGGACAGCCTTGTCTTGTTCTTGATATTGTGGAATTGCTTTGAGTTTCTCTACATTTAATTTTATGTTGGTTAAACTTATTCCTAGTATTCTTCAGTTGCAAATCACTTACTCAGATTTGATTCTGAAATATCTAGTGTGATTCTTCCTAAATTAAAGGAAAATACAACAGCCTCCACAGACTGCTTTGCTTTGGGAGAGAGAGAGAGAGAGAGAGAGAGAGAGAGAGAGAGAGAGAGATGGGGAAGAAGGAGAGAGTGAGTTTGAGTCTTTTTTTATATCTCAATTTGTTCTATAACTCAATATGTAGCCCAAGCTAGCCATAAACTTATTATTTTCCTGCCTCAAGGTCTCAAATGCTAGGCTTCAGTCTTGTACCACTATATCTAGCTCACCATTCTACTTTTCAATTTTTGACAGGGAGAGATGGATTTATTAACCTATAGCTGATTGATGTTAATTCCTTTGCTGCAGTAGTTGAAGAAAATGACTTTGTATTGCCTGATTGAGTCCTAATTATTGTCATATGTTTGTTTATTTCATTAAATATCATTCTTAGGTGGGTGCGCAACTCTACCTGTTCTAGTTCAAACAGAACAAAATGCATTTCTTTAGAACACCAGTTTGCCTCTTGTACTTAGAAGCTATATCTAAACATGTCAGTATACTGATCCTAACTTTGAGATGAATTTCCTATGGAAAGCTTTAGTTGCCCTGGAATATCAGGCTTTGTCTCTCCTTTGTATTTCCACTATAGTCATATGTATTTTTTCCTAAAGTATCTGTAATTTGCAAATATATATATTACAAATATTTATTTCTCTGTCTATTATGTCCACTAAACCTTAAGCTTTATGAAGATAGTACTATTGTCTTGCCCGCTATTGGGGCTTGCATACTAGCCTAAAGAGGTTCACACAGAAAGTATTTCATCAATATTATAAGAAAAAAATAGATAAAGTTTGGGGAATATGTTCTGATCTGCAAAGAGACTAAGAATGCTAAGCTACTCAGAATATGACTGCTTGGTGTACTGGATATTTTAACATGACAGTATCTTAGAAATCTGCAAAAGCAAAAGAGTCTTTCTGACTCTTGCCTTGTCTACTGTCTCTTAGGTAGGTCACAAGCCCACCATGTTCCATACTTATATCCAGAGGAAAGGAATATTTACATCTCTGAAGATGCTTGAAGAGAGAAGAATCTGAACAAGTAGGCTTTTCTGAATCTCCGCTAGTTTATTCCTCTGAGACTGTACCCCTTTCATTCTATCATAATCACTCAGAGCTATCTACTCTTCTTCACAGGCAGGAAAACAGCACATAAGCTTGATTGATTCATTTTTTGACACATTGCTTTCTGTGGCATGTAAAACATTAAATGTATTTCTACACTTTTGCTAATCTGTCTGTTACTACAGCCTCCCCTCCCTACCTCACAATGGATAGAAACATAAAAGGAGAAGATAACATATCTTTCTTTCCCTATAAATATTCTAAGAAAAGAAATCCATGTGTTGGATGCCATGAAGGCATCTAAGGCAAGTCTAATAGGATTTTTGTAATTAGTATAATTTTACTTCCCTTATTTCATCCTTTTCTTTTCACTAGTGGAATGGAGTCACTATTTCAACAATCTTTAGGCTACAAATGGCAATAACACCCACTAGCTTTAGTAGAAATGCTGACATTTTAGATATGTAACCCACAAGCAGAAATCATTATTTTTGTTATTAGAGAAAGCTCAAAATTTCCTCACTATTTACACAGAGAAATGAGAATAGTTAGAATAATTAAATAATTGCTGTTCACCATATTTCAGAAATTGATAGTTTGGTATTTTCTGCTAGAGAATATAGAATGGGACATGTTACAATAAAACCTTTAAGCCAGACTACATAGGTACCTAAGGACACCTCTTAGATTGTTTCATCATTTGTTTTTATTTTTAATTTTATTTGGACCAGCCAAGACTTCTTATATTTCTCTAGTAATTCAGTTGGCTAAGACCTGTAGACCCATAAAAAACACAATTAGCATTTTATATTTAGGTATAATTTCCAATATATCAACAACACATGGTTTTAATATTTCTACAGAATGACTCCCGAACTAGTGACAGTCACAGATGCTGTTGTTACATTTCTGGAATTAGGATCTGAACAAAAATAAAGGTAATGTGGTCATTTCATAGTTATAAAATTCTAGGTAACACACAAATCACGAAAATTTTCTGGGACAACAGATGCTAACAATTATTTTGTATTTTTTGCATTTGAAAAAACAGAATTGGATACTAAATTTGCATACCAAGTAGAAGTGTGTGTGTGTGTGTGTGTGTGCGCATGTGTGTGTTTGTGTGCGTGTGTGCGTGTGTGTGTGTGTGTGTGTGTGTGTGTGTGTGTATTTAAAGGTGTAAGGAAATGATTGCTGGAAGAAGATAAACAATGTACAATTTTGCTATGGCATGAAATTGTAATTCAAATGTTACAGAAAGTGTTGCCATTTGCTGCTGTTTTATCATGAATAATTATGACTTATTATTGTCATTTAAAATTTTATGTGTATGAATGTATGTGAATTGTATTGTGTGGTATATTTACACACATATATGTGGGTACATGCATATGTATATCCTTCCATGGTGGCCAAAGGATATGTTTAAATTTCCTGCTCCATGATCCTCTACCTTATTCCTTTGAGCTGTGATCTCCCCATGAACATGGAGCTAGGTTGGTGCCCAAAAAGCCCTTTGTCTTCTCATCTCTGCCACTCATAGTTCTGGAGTTACAGTTGTATGTGTGTCCATATCTGATTTTTTATGTAAATGCTGGAGATTTGAATTTGGGTCCTCATACTTGCATGGAAAACATTCCTACTTAATGAGCCATCATTTCTCTAGCCCCAATCCCATTTGTTTTGGAGGTACAAGTCTCATGTAGCCACCATGAAACTTCATGCTGGCTTCACACTTACTTAGTAGCAGACATTAGCTTTGAACTCTTAATTCTCCTGATTCTGCCTCCTAAGCAATGGCATTACAGGCATATATGCTACCATTCTTGGGTCTTTTTGTTTGTTTTGAGAGACATGATCTGTCTTTGAGAAAAGGAGTGATGCTTTATAATGTTCTTTAGAGCACATAAATATTTGAGAGGCTACTATTATCATCAACAACTGGATTATTTCTTGGAGTCACCATTCATTAGCATTATTTAGTACTGTCCCTTTATAAGCACATGGCAAGGTCTATTCTTTGCCTGTAGGTCAGTTTGTTGAAAGTAGTTTAAAATGCATTTAATTTTGCTGTTAAATATCATAAAATTAAAGGAAATATTTTATTACTCTTTAATTTGATGATGAAGATATATCTGGAGGGTAAGACATATTAGCTAATTAATAAAGAATAACGTCCATTGGTCCATTAATGTGAAGTATTATATGATGAAAGTAACTCAAATTTTTTTATTTCCTCTAATTATTGTCTATTTTCATTCCACATAGAATGTCAGACTTGATAAATTGGTAGTTGTGATTTTTTTTTTAGTTTATGTTTTCTGAGGTAGCAACTAGCCATAGCTGCCTTGGAAATTCTTGTATGTTCTAGTCTGGTTTCAAGCTCACAATCCTCCTCTTTCACTTCTTTCTGGGATTACAGGCATACAATGCTATGTCTATCTTTCTTTATTTTTACTTTTCTTAGTTTACAAGAATTTAAAAAAAAATCCACTCTTTGACAGTAAAGGGGATATTTAATGAATGAAACATGGGCTAGTGAGCTAGTTTGAGAGTAGTGATAATTTTTAGAAAGACTGACTGAGATAACATTCTCTGTGGTGCCTGACATGGTCCTCCAGGGATCTTTACATCTGTCATCCCACCCTCTGTATGTTCCCTTCTGTACTGTAGCCAGTCTGCACAATAAGACACTGTAGAACAGTGGTGTGTCACTCTCAAGACTATTTTACACATGACCTTTTGCCTTCTTTTTTTCACTCCTTGACACTCTAGAGCAGATCAGCTACTGTATTGTGAAGAGAGGGTTGCTTAGAGAGGGATTAAGACATCTGAACAACAATCAGTGAATAACTGAGACTGCTGGCTAGAGTCATGAGAGAGAGAGAGAGAGAGCCTATGAGCAGGTCTTCCATCAGAGTTAAGCTTGCAGATGATCATCACCCTGCTCTTCTTCTGAGATGGAACCCTTTGCAAGCCACTTAAAGATTCTCCATCTGCAGATAGTGAGAGACAATGAATGTTGGTTTGTTTAAGTCATTAACTTTTTAAAGCAGTTAGTTTTACTAGTGAAGATTACTGATACAAAAGTGACAGGAAGTTTACATTAATTTTTCATATTATTTCATATATGCATATATGAACATATTAGCACATTTACAAACCTCCAAATTCTTAATTTCTTTTCATGAGAAGATATATGCAAAGGCACAAACAACCAATTTCATTGATTATTGTTTGCTTGTTTGCTTTGTGGTGTTAGTAGCTCAAAAAATAGATACCATGGAATATGGATGTTACATTGAGTTTCTGTTGATGCTGATGTTTTTGATCTTTTTGTGGGGTTAGACTATTTTGCCAGCCTTTCTCCTGCCTGAAGAAATGAAGTGACTTATTATGTCACTATTACAGCTATTTTTCTCATTGCTGTGACACAATAAAGGGGATGGAATTACCCTGTGTCACAGGTCAGAGGTTATCGTCTATCATGGTAGGGAAGCTGAAGAAGCTGGAACATTAGGAAGAAAGCAGAAAACTTGGGTGAGAAGCAGAACCAGCACATAATCTTTGACTCCCAGTCCTATATCTTCTAGCTATACCTCATGTGCAAAAGGTTGCATAATCTTCCAATATAGTATCACTAACTAAAGACCATGTATGTACATATACAAGTGCACTGGGAACATTCCATATCAAATTTTAAGGATGACTCAGGGTTATATGGCTGCAGCACTCAGGTAGGACACAGAGGTTATCTTCCTTAAAATGGTTATGTTATTGAAACCAAGAAACCATTCATTTAATTTTTGCTTATATAGATATTGGCATCATTCAGGTAAGTTGTATTTGTTTTGAAGGGTACCAGATCAAATTATAATAATTAACTATGCTACTTGAAACAAGTGAAGTTTATCCTTTTTCTTCTTGAGCCAGAATTGTGACTTTAAGGTATCCGTGGGATTTGATCCTAGTAAAGACTATTGTTTTCTAGTTTTGAATGCCTCCAAGCATTCCTCAGTTCTTTATAGCAAAAATATTATCAGTGCCTCTGTTAGTCAGATGGTCTTCTTCAGTATATCTTTGTGTACGTCTTTTTTGTAATGATATCTGCCATTGCATTTGAGATTCAGAATAAAGTCATCTCACGCTCTTTAACTTAATTACATCTGCAATGAACTTTTATTCTTTAATTAGGGTTACCTTCATAAGCTCTCATGATTAAACCTGAAAATATCTCTTAGGGGGTCCTATTTGATTTACTATATGAAGTAAGTATGGGGTTTCTTTATATAATGTGACTGCTCATTCCATAGAGACATGTAGACACATGAAGACTGCTCCTGGTTGGGTCATCAACAGAGTAGAATCAATAAAACTATAGCGACAATGGAAGTAACTATATATATATATTCAAAAGAACTTTCAATACATAGTTCATAGACCTAACAAAGGAAGAAAATCCACACTTATTAAGATAGAAAAGTCATTGATGAACTAGCTGAGGAGATAAACCTTGGAAACAAACTGAAGTAGATATGGAGAGAAACAGATATATAGCAATCTGTCAAACTCTCTGAACCTTTGCTTATCATATGGACAAAGAAACTCTCTTCCTTAATTTCAAGTTAAAAATATACACATGAAAGCAAAACAAGAAATCATGGCAAAATATTATGTATATCTAATTATGTAATCTATGTAATTAGATATATTATACCAAGAATGACCACCAACCTGTACCCTTCAGAGATTGTAGGTGAGAACAAAGATGAAAAACAAGGCATATGATTTAGGATGCCCAGGATAGATACATCTTATGGCATGTTAGCTATCTGCCATTCAAAATGTCATGCATACTTTCTTTTAAGAATGAATATATATCTAATTATATATAATTTACAAAATATTTTATTGTATTTTTTAATTCTTCTTGATAGACTGTTCAAATAGTTATGATCATCACCATTGTGGTAGTCTTTCCATCAAATCACTTCAGCATCTCTTCCTGCACTAACACCCCGTGCCATTTCAATCATTATATGATGAATTAATTTCTTGATCCTTTGAGTTTAGGATGACTCTTTTTCTTGCTTTGAGCAATGGAATGAAGTAGAAATGACATATTTTTATTTTCTAAAGAGATGTAAGAATTTCTCTACTTACCTTATTGGAATTCTGGTTTACTTTCTTCAAGGTACCTTTAACAATATCCTGAAGTTCTTCTGTTGTACAGTATACATGAGAATTTCACGCACATGGTCAGGTTTAGAAATATAGATGGGGGAGGGGTTGTTTATTTAAAATATTCTCTGGAGATGATAAAAGATGTAGGATTCCCCCAGTTTAGGAAAGAAAAAAAAGACATTAAACTTTTTATTAGCGTATTAACTTCAGAAATCAGTGTGGTTTGTCATGAGGCTTTAAACCATATATTATATGTTAATCACACTCCTCTGAAAACTCTCTTGTGTCCTTACTAACCACTCCTGCTGGTCCCCAAAAATCTCCCTTCTGCTTTCATGTTGAAAAAAATGATTTCTGAGGTAAACAAGTAACAAATGATGTTAAAATACATTTTGTTGTTGTTGATAATCTTGATTTTCCTGCCTCAGCCATAAAAGTAATGAATAGTTACAAATCAATGTGTTTTCTATATATAAGTAAGATACTGTCATTAAGCTTAGCAGATAGAATATCAATCATGGTGACTTGTTGTCTCTTTGTAGTACACGTTGCATTCACTTTCAATATACATCACTTTAGCCATCAATTAATGTTAGAGGATTGTATAGTAATGTTTGCTGTAACAAAAGAAAGTGGATTTTATGTTGCTGTTAGAAACAATCTTTGTTCAATTCTATTCTCACTTTAGATTTTGACACACACTAACATCCCTGCAGAAGCTGTAAGTAGCATTAATGTAGGCTCCTAGTTGAAACAGAGATTGTTTGTTGATAACAAACAGCCAGAAGAGCCTTTGTGGCAGATGATATGTGTTAAGATGCCTAATTTTTTACCCTTCCTTCTAATTTTGGTTTTTGCCTTATGAATTTGTAGTACTTGATAAATAAGCAAAATATCTTGACCTTTTTGGCTATGCAACTTGCAGATATGATGTGAAGTTTGGAAAAAAGATGTATGTATTGATTTTCCTCTAGAATCTCAGAACTTCTCATGGGATCAAGTTTGGGCTTGCCTTCTGAAGGGAGAGGACAGATACATAAATAGCAGATTCTGGTTTACCTGAGTGACTACAGATATTCAAGTGAGACTAGAAGAAACAAGGTGATCTAACTGTTCTATATCATGTATGGAATTGCATGAATGTGTTGTGTCTGACACATAGATAAGTATATTTGTGTTTTTCCAAACTGTCAGAATTTATTGAATGAAGAATTTGTGGTGAATAACCAAAGTATTCCATACTGATAACTATAGGAGTGCCTTTTTTTCTCCTTGGATTCAGATGGTTCAACAACCAGTTTCCAGAGGCCTCATAACTTGACTAATGATAAGAATATAATTGTCATCTTAATGCTGAGGATCAAAAGAGCATGTGTTTTAGGGTCATAGTACATGCTTCAGGTACAAGAAATATTAAACCAGTGAAGAGTATTAATTATCAGGGAACATATGCCTTCTTGTACATTTTTATTTTTCCTAATGGAATGCAGTAAAATCAGTTTATAATAAATCCTAGTGGACCTCAGAAGAAAAAAAAAACTATAAGTAACATTTTATAATGTCTCATTTGTACTGAGTCCTTGTTAGGTCAAAAGGATTTAAAAGCCTTCCAGTTTTCAAAGCTTTTCTTGGTTCATAAATTGCTCAGAAGTAAATTTTCTGGATGATTTCTATTCACTGTATAATTATATTTTATACTCTCCAGAAAAATTGGAAGGTAAAATTAATTTTATTTATTTTTATCTTTCTTTAGCTTTTTAATCACATTGATAGAATTTTAGTTTTTTCCATTACAAAAGTACAAGGTGACTGTTTATTGCTTTAGTTTATGATAACATCTATCTCATCCAAGCAAACATGTTGAATCTATTCTTTAAAAAGTTTTCTTTGCCAGTGTACACATACCTTGCATCTTACAAAGTCCAGTAATATAAAAATAAAAATAAAAATAGACTAATTTCAAATTATAAATTGAGGAGTTCTCAGACTGATAATCACTGAAACATCTGTAAAATTAAAATGGCATTAGGGTGCTTCACAGCTGGGGTTTTCTTTCCCCTCCTATATATTTTTCACAGAACTCAGATTAAGGAGTCAGAACAAGATTGAATTTCTAGTTAGTAGAACTTATGTCTTAAGGCTTTTACTTTTGGTCCTCTGGGTACATTCAAGCAAGCAAAAGTGGGGATGAGATGACAGGTGCCATGGTGAAAATAGTCCTGGTCCCTAGGGTATGTCTTCGAACCTTTGCAGTGCAGTTAATAACTCCTTGTCATACTGTTTGGAAAGAGGAGAGAGTGAGGATTCCATGTTGTTTGTTTTCTCTTCTCTTTGTGTGTGTGAGCATTGATTGATTTATTTGTTTATTTCATACTCTTGGCCCATTTTAAAGGGAGGCATTTTTTTAATAGATCATATAGACAGGAAACAAAACAGGCCAGGGCCCTGGTTCAGACGCAGGCACTTTGCCAGCAGATAAAATAGCCTCCCCTACACCTAGTTTTGTTTTGTGTTCCTTTTGTAGAGAAAGAAAGAACCTCATATGAGGTTGGGTGAGTCAGGACAGGGTATCTGGGAAGAATTGTGGGGAGGGAAAACAACATTACCAAAATATGTTGTATGATTTTTTTAAGGGAATAAGAACCTTTGCATAAAGAATCATATTTGAGTGACCATGACCCAGAAATACAGATCTAAGTTACTGCAGATTATAATGTTCCAACTTGGAAGCAGATTCATAATTTCACAGTTTTATAGAACAAAGAAAATCATAAATCAAGGCAAATTTAAAACCTGTTGATGGGTATATCAGAAAGGAAGTTACAATGAAGTGGGAGAAGCTTCTCTATATGTTTCAGATGCTGTTTGGGGTCACATTTAGCTTTTGGATTGGTGGAGGCTAGGGGTCTGCCAAATTAATAGATTCTAAAGCCTTCTAATCTAGTACTTACAGGACATTATCTCTAACACAGAGATGGGTAAGAAATAGTCATTTAAAGGGGTTAAAGCCAGTCTTAAATAAAGTAATTAGTCTCTGGAACTAGAACATTCCAACTTCCTGCATACAGCAGATCTACTCAGTCAATCATCGGTCTTTGCAGATACAGTATTTTTTTCTCTGGAATTCTTCTTTACATCTCCTCTTATTGGCCAAGTATTACATGTTTTTGCATGTGTATAAATAATAAGTTATTTATTAAATATTTTAAATTCCCTCATAGCTAGGAAACTCATTTCTAGTATCTGATGTAGCTCAGTGGTGATGACAGCAAGACAATTGTTTTTAAGAGAGAGAAATATCTGGTAAAGACCATTAAGAAAGCAGCTACCTGTTTATCACAAAACTATTAGCCACCATGGTACAGATCTGACTTTCTTTTTTTTAGTGACCTCTTTATCTGATATAACATTTATTAAACCTGAAATTAAACAATCAAACAATCAAGAACATAGTCTATATTTTAAGATTGAAGGTATCAGGAGGAGGAAGATGAAGAGGAGGAGGAGGAGGAGGAAGAGGAGGAAAAGGAGGAGGAGGAGCAGGAGGAGGAGGAGGAGGAGGAAGAAGAAGAAGAAGAAGAAGAAGAAGAAGAAGAAGAAGAAGAAGAAGAAGAAGA
>JADRCH010000243.1:5203071-5388114 GCA_019843965.1 Rhynchomys soricoides
GAAGAAGAAGAAGAAGAAGAAGAAGAAGAAGAAGAAGAAGAAGAAGAGAAGAAATTGAGATACAATGGGAACAGAGAAATATTCTGAATATGAAGTACTTGGTTAGCTCCCATGTCTGACCTCTGTTATCTTCAGCAAGGTGTTTGATCATTCAAAGATTTAGGTTTTTTTGTTTTGTTTGTTAATTTTTTTTAAAAAAAGAACTAATAATTACTGAATTACTGAGTGGCATGGTGAGATAGATATAAGGAATGTCTTGATATCACTAGAAGGTACAACCTCACACCAAACTCCCTGATCCTCTGGTTCATACAAACCTTCCTCTCCCTCTTCTGTAATGTTCCCTGAGCCTTAGCTGTAGGAATGTTTTGTAGACGTATCTACTAAGATTGAAATCTACCACTCTGCACATTGATTGGTTGTGGTTTTCTGTTGTGGTCTCTCTCCATCTGTTGCAAAGACAAGTTTCCTTGATGAGGGAGGAAGACTTCATTTATCTTTGGGTTTAAGGACATAAGTTTATAGATTATTGTTAAGGATTATCCTGATTTAGTAAATTAGTGGTTATAGATTCTCCTCCAATAATCACAAGTTTACTAGCATTCAATAGTTAGCCAGGTTTCCAGTACCAGGCACTTTATAGCCATTGTTGAGCAAGTATTATATCCAATTATAGAGCTGTTGGTTAATGCCAAAGTGTGTGTGCCACTTCTTCAGCTTTAGAGTACTGTTCTATGCTGTCCATTGATGTGGTTCATAAGGCATAATAGCTGGGTAGGACTGCTACCCATCTTTGGAAGCTCGCATGGTGCTTTCTAGTACCATGAAAGTTAGTGCTTGAGGATGGGCCATTCATGTAAGTTCCAGTTCAGGGGTCTCTGAGCCCTATTTCTGAAGGTGCATGGTATCCTCACAATAGGACCTTAACTCTCCATTCTTTGGTGATAAACAAGGACAATAGCAATAAGCTGTATGTTTTGGGAGTCTCTTAGACAGCTCTTACCAACAACTCAAAAAAGAGCTTCTCATATTGGTATTTGAGTTTTTATTATGTGATCTCTGGTTGATGGAGGGAGTATCATCAGTTTAGATGAGAAAGTTGATTGAAATTATATGAGTACATTTATTTATATACTGAATTACATGTAGTATAGGTTGTAGTTTTAGGTGAATAGTTAATAGTAAGATTCCTTGTGGCTTTTTCAGACATCCTTTTTGTTATTGGACTCACTTCCCTTCTTCTGTAACTACCTCATCTCCCTTCCCATAGGAGCCCCTTTCCCATTTCCTTTATCATATCATTTGTTTTCTGCTATTCCCCTTTCTATCACTCCCAATACCATGTCCTGGCAATGGTCTAGTTTTACTTCCCTGCTTTCTCTATTTTTCCAGGCAATGCACTCACATATAAAAATTTAGAGCTAGTATTCTCCAATAAGAGAGAACCTAAGGTGTTTGTTTTTCAGGATCTGAGTTACTTATTTTGGTATGTTCTTTTATAACTTCACCCATTTAGCAGCAAAGTTTGCGATTCATTTTTTTAAAAACAGCTGGTTAGTATTCCATAGTATATAATACTATATTTTCATTAACCATTCTGTTATAGGGCATTAGGTTGTTTCTGTTTTCTAGCTGCTGTAACTATTGCAGCATCAGACATGGCTGAGGTAGCATCTGCAGAGTATGAGGCTGACTCTCTCACTTCATCTACATGACCACTGTACGTGAATAAGCATGACACACCAATGATCATGTTAGTTAAACTGGATAGGATAAAACAAGACAAAACAGGCACAAAGCCTCAATCCTACACAAAGAGCTATAGATAGCTATAGAAAAGCTGGGAGGAGGCAAGGTAGTCTTCCCCAGAGAAGAGCACATAAACTGGCTGTCCAGTGCCAAATCACCCTGAAATCACACACACACACACACACACACACACACACACACACAGAGACACACAGACACACAGACACACTGACACATAGACACAGAGAGAGAGAGAGAGAGAGAGAGAGAGAGAGAGAGAGAGAGAGCATTATATGAGTCAAACAGGTTATATTTAGGAATATATATGTATACAAAAATGCATACATATGCATGCAATAACAATTAGTGGGTAAAGAGAAAAGAGGCCATGGATTTGAAGGAGAGCAGAGAGGGGAAGAGAGAAGAGGTTTGAAAGAGGAAAGGGAAGGGAGAAATGTTTTAAATTATAATCTCAATTAAAATAAAACAGATTAAAATCACAGTAAAAATATACCTAATAATAGTAGCAGATATGAAAGAAAAAGTGTTGTCTAGAACGGCAACTATCCTGAAGGCTTAGTTATGGGTTTTGTAACATCTGAAGCAATAGAAAGTGAAAGATTAAGAGGAATTTAGGGGAATAATCTAGATGTAGACTAAGTGATTACAAGTTTAAGATAATAATATAAAACTAATTAATTTCCCATTGACCTATGGGTAAGTCACATCCCACTGACCAAATTTAAATATTTACAATGTATCCTAAAATTTTTCTTTTGGTAGAACGAGTCTTGTTGGAAGCTACATTCTTGCAGTTATATCTAAAAGATGTTAGGCATTTATTATGATGATGCTAAATAAAGAAGAAAGACACATTTTGATGTACTGGGAAGTTGTATAGAAGATAACGCTAGGGTGAGGACTTAACTTCAGAGAGATTCTGCCTCTATACCTAGGAAAGCAGAGAACAATACAATTTTTTCAGACCTATTGTCATTAAGAGACAACAACAAAAAGCTCTGTGGTTAACAATTATCTGAAAATTGATAGAGTGGTGGGTTTTAAATGAAGACTCCAATGACTTGCATTTCCCCATGTCAATATACCAAGTCTAGACATTTTATATTCACAAGCAAAACTATGTAGAGCATACGCTGTTGTGCGATGCCACATTTGATTAATTTGTGCCATTATTAGGATTGTCAGTGATTCCCAGAGCTAAATTTATGGTGTAGAGTCACACATCGATTATTGAGATAGGAACATTGACTGGGTCATTATGCTGCAGGCACATAATTTCAGCTTAATACAAAAAGGTAGAGTTTGAAATTCTGTAAAAGTATTTTAATAAAACTCCTAATTAAAATTGGTTCTCCTTAAATGGTCTGTCATTATTAGGAAAGGAACCTTGGTGATCCCTAAGAGGAGTTTTCTACTAATGAGAATGAATGTGAGACTTAGAGAACTTACTTAGAGTCAGAAGCAACCAAGGGAAAAGGGTTTTAGAGTCTGCATGAGGTTGGTGCACAGTGCTCCAAAATTGGACTTGCTCTTTGTGAGAAATGTCATTAGCCCAAATGGAGGATTAGCTTAGAATTATAAAGAAGCAAATGAAGCAGTTCTCATTAAAATACAGTTGTTTCAGAAGGAATAAATATGAACAAAATACATTGTGTGACTTATTTGTAAAATTACATTAAACAGAAGGAACCATATAGATTTAATTTACTTGGATTATTTTTCTTTCTCTCTATTATATGAAGTGTTTGTCCTCAAAGAAAATGTTCACGATCCTTTATGAATGATGCACAGAAACGGAAAGAACCATATGCTTGCAGAGATGGAAGAGTATCTCATTTGACTTTCTGCCCTACAACAGCCTCTGTTGTGTGAATTTACTTGGGGAAGACATGAGTAAGTCTTTCAGTTAAGATTAGGGACTAACATCAAACAAAGGTAATGATTCCAACAAAGTCCAATTCTGTAACCTGTGAGTTTACTGGGGATGCCTATGGGAGTATGAGTGAGGGTTTGCTTACAGAAATATAGACATTTGAAAAACAGGAAAACATATTTCAGTCTCAGGAAGAATTAATGAAAGCTGTCTCCCTGAACTTCTCTTCACAACTTGCACAAATTAGTCTCTCCCAGAAGTTCTTTAGGCTTCTGGAATCATGCTGAATGGATTTATGCATTGTGATGGTTTGAATATGTTTGGCCCATGGGAAGTATAGCCTTGTTGGAGTAGGAGTGGCCTTGTTAGAGGAAGTTCATCACGTGGGATAGGCTTTGAAGCCCTGCTCAGTCTGATTCTTCTCTCCTGGGTGTAGTCAGATCAATATGAAGAACTCTCAGCTCCTTCTCCATTGCCTTGTTTGCCTAGACCCTGCCATGTTTCCTTTTATAATGATAATGGACTAAACCTCTGAAACTATAAGCCAACCCCAATTAAATATTGTCCCTTATAAGATTTGCTTTGGTCATGGTGCCTCTTCACAGCAACAAAACTCTAATGCATGCATCTAATTGATTTCTGGAATTTCCTGGGAACTTCTTGTGAATTGTATATGTCTTAAGTCTCAAGAGTTTCTCTCTCCTTTCACAAGGAGACTCAGAGTAAATTTTTGCCCACATCTCCAAATCATGTAGATTCTGTTTTACAGTAAAGCCATGGGGCTATTGCAGAACCTAGAATCATCCTTAGTATTTTCTGATGGCACCAAATATTAGGATGTTTTTCTATGAAACAAGAAAAATCATTGTTATGCCCACCCTGAGTTTGCTATGGGCAGGAGTCAAATCTATTGTCTATTACTTAATATTCATGAACAACTTGGTCTTAACATGTAATTATCTGCCCTAAAGGACCGTGAAACTGAGGGAGACAGATCCACAATAGCACAGAGTATCATTTACTGAAGGAATTAACTCTGGGTGGCAACAAAACTAGCTAACTTCTGGCAATCTTAGCCAGTAAGAGAGACATATTTGTGAACTACAAGAAAAGTGACAGCTTCCTGAGTAAAATGTACCTTGTTTACATTAAGATAATACTAAAGAGCCCAGGCCTCTCCTACAGTCTGTGTCTAATTTTAAAGCTCCACATAAAACTCTAAAGATTGTGTCTATTTATGGTTTACCAAGAAATTGTGAGAAAAAGTAGTTATAGTTACTCTAGGCAACATAGTGGGTATGATTAAAGATGGTTGAACTCCTGTCAAGCTGTAGTCATTTTCTTCTGGGGTAGTAATAAGGAGTAAAGCACAGTGACATTGGCCATAAGATCTCCCATATGCATGGTTATTAATATTTGTGGGGTTCTAAGCAGAATCTCAAAATTTAAATCCTTGTAGGTTATTTGTGAATATCTAAAGATATAATTTGATATAGAAATATTTTTATTATTTGGAAAGTAGAATTTTTGAAAAATGCAAAGTAGGGCCAAAGATATTGTAGGGAATGAAAAGAAAATGAAGAAAGTAAATTTAACAAAGAAATATGATTTTTTGCCTTAATTTAGTTGTAATCTAAAAGCTAGAGATTAGAATTATATAAATATAGAGAGAAACAAAAGGACAATTAGTTTTTAAATTCGTGGTGAAGGGCAGATTGGCTGGAAGAACACTGTCCTTTTTTATTTAACTATATAGATTTAATAGGGTAACAGGTCAGTGGAAAATTATCCTGCTTCTGGACTGTGACTGAACCAGGAACTTGGAAATCTCCATCCTGTGACTCAGGATTTGTGGGTAAGTGATGCTTCTGACTACACTGTACTTTTTCACTTTGGGTGCCATCTGTAGCGAGAAATTTAATAAAACATCCATGCTGTGATTCTAAATGGAAAAAAAAAAAGATTCTTTGTGCCATAAATTATGATTGGAGCAAAATTTTTTTCTAACTAGTCTGAACACCCTAAACAGACTAATACAATCCATACAGACATCTTGATGATGCTAAAATTTTGTTTTGAGCTTTGTATATTACAGAATATACAGCCTTAGTGAGTCTCATCATCAGACATGCTGAACTGACCTGCTTGAACTCCTGATCTCTTGGACTTTCAGCGGGATCCAGTCAGGACACAGACATCAGAAACTAAAACAATTGTTGGTATGGCCTTCTTAAGGCCAACCAACTCCCCTATTTTCTCTACCCTTCCTCCCTTCAAAGATACCCCAAAGCCTATATTCAGCTGGAAGTAGTTATAAAGAGTTGGCATTGCCTCAGTTCCCTATGTGCGGGTCTAGAGGTGGTTATTCTAAGTCATCTTTCTGGGGAATTTAGAAATTGTCATAATTTCAACAGGGAGTAAAGAGCTAGAATTGATTGTAGAGCCATAATCACATTTGGTAGAAATCTTTATAATAGTTACAAAGTTGAAGTCAAAATCTCTTACTTTGGTACAGAATTTATTTTAATGCAAATTTAAGGTTTTCATTGGTATGAATTTCTTATTGATATAAAATTGGGATTTGTATTCTTAATCTCATATAAGCATTGTGCCTATACAAAAGTTTTAAAAGTACAAGGCTTGGACCCAGTCCTTCTATAAATACCATTACAAACTGATCTGAGATGATTAAGCCTGTGAGTTAAGGGCCAGATAGCTAATTCATGGCTCTGAGTTCATTGTTAGGGTTTTTCAAGATATTTTAATTAGAAATAGCTGAGAGTAGTTAATGGACAACAGTCCAGATTACTTTATATAGACAGTTTCCAAAAAATGTCAGAAATTCACAGAATGTGACATTTAATGTTATTTATTCACTTGCTGTTGAGACATATCTGCTCCCAACAGCTCCCCATTTATGGATTCAAAGAAACAGCTTAGCATCTCTACCTCCAGGTGAGATTATACATTGTGGCTAGGTGGCCACTGGGCACAAATTGCTTATTTCTCCTACAAACCTGTAATATTGAGAGGACACAAGTTACAGGTTAGGATAGCTTAGTTCTGCCAAGACAGAATAAGCTAGTCCTTAATAATTCCTGATTTTCAAGGTTTGTCAGATGATCCTGGGCCAGAAGGCTGAAGACTGATGCTCCAACTCCCTGACATACTGGGGTTGTATAGATAGGCAGCTTTTTCTACAATTTGTCTTAGTTCTAGAATATGTTTTAGACTTCCTATATTTTCAGATAGTATTGGTCACTCTTGGATTTCTGACAGAGTTGAAAGACTAGTTATAGTCCCATAGTCAACCCAGGCTGTTTAGCATTGAGAGAATATATTTGAGAAGATAGTTTTCAAATAGTACACAAGCTAACCAGGACATAACATATGGATTTATAAGCTTTTTATTAAGTTAGGAGAGATAACAAAGTGTTCTATTTAACTGACAAAATTGTTGGACTGGGTGTTAAATATATCTTATCCCTGATAAATTACAGGATGGTCATAGTTGTGCTCAATTTATATTTGAGATAAAAGAGCCTTTAAATCAGACAGCAGGGAGGAAGTATTGTGGATTGCCCTGGTGCTGTTTGTATTTTAATGCTAATTCCACTTCCAGAAGAGGGGCTGCTTAGGAACAAGGAGTGAAGCATATACTCAGGTGACTTCATGTGACCTTTCCCCTAATGAATAAAGATTTCAGGGTACTAATCACTGGGCAAGGAGTAGGCAGGACTTCTGGGTTGGAGAAGAAGAGGGAAGGCAGGAAAAAGATACATCCTTTTGGACTGGAGCATTGAGGCAAAAATGTAGGTAGTGAAGGCCCCCCAGTTTATGTGGCAGATTTATTGGGATCCACTACAGGAGTATTTAACTTAGAATGGCTTACAAAATAGGATGTAAGTTGATTCACCTAGCGATTGTGTTACCTGTTGATTCTAAACTAAAATTGTGTGGTGTTTTCCTTCACGTGATGACTCAACTGGGTTCAAGCGAGAAAGGTACCGTGGCAAAGCATGGGTTTGCAAGAAGTGTACCCCAAAAAACCATGGGAATTTGGAAGCATGGGGCTGGTGTAGCAGTGACCAGCCATGGGAACTTAGCAAGCGAGGTGGAGAAATTTTAGAGCTCCGGGTCAGAGTCTACCAAGATGAGAACAGGCTGGCCTGCCTGCTGGTGTCTGGCCAGCCTGCCCTCCAGTGCCTTACTGGTGGTAGAGTGGGTGCTTTTTAAATATTTCACACTATACTTACTCATTGTACATGCTCCACAGACTCCATAAAAGCCCACCTCTCCACCCAGCCCATTACTCTCTTTGTTCCCACTTAGAGGCTGCTACTATTCTGTGTTTCTCCCTAATAAATCTCTTATGTGAGGTTTGTTGCATGGTGGAACTTTATGGTATTACTTGGCTCTGAACTGAATAAATACCCTTGCTTCAGGAAATCCTTTCGGGGCTTGTATTGGGTTTTGTATTCTAAGGTTGCTTATTGAAACAAAAACTTTTAGTTAAATCTGTATATGCATTGTGGAAGGGTGGATGTCCTCCAAAGGAGGACAGATTCAGGCTTCATAAACACTAAGGTCTGTGAGAAGAGGGTGAGGCAATGAGAAGTATTAGAAAGGCATTGATGTAGAAGCAGTGGGTGAGAGCAACAAACATGGAGTTAAAGAGATAAGCAACATCCTCTTCTCTCCAGAGCATCTTGCCTATCTTAGGAAGTGGGGAAGATTGCCTTTGCTTGAATAATAATAAAAGAAAAGGGTGATGTCAGCATGCCAGGGACTTCAGGCAAGTCGGACAGCAGCAGTCTCTGACTCTGTAGTTGAGTTGTTTTCCCACAAATATTTTAAAGTAGATATGTCTTCTCCAGGATACCCAAAATAGTGCTTTCCTAAGAATTCCATATATACACTGCTTCCAGATATTAGCTTGATCTCAGTCCTCAGCACACACATCTGTTATCCAACTCTCTCTTATGTCACATACCTGGAATGGAGCTAATATTTATTTACAAGATTGGTTTAATTAATGAGACTAGAAGATACAGTGTCTTCAATTTTTTTCTGAGTAATGCACCCTGATATTTAACCAGTGTTCAGAATTCCTTATTATAATACTAAACCCCACACTTAGTTTTAGTGAAATTCCCATGCTTTTTGACGTGGAAATACTGTACTGACATCCTTTCTTACAGTTGTAGAATTAACTTTTATATCACATGTTATTATACACATAATTTCATTTTTACTGTTTCTTGAGTTCACTTGGGATACTGATCGATACTTGTAAAAATATACAGGTTTAATGAAAGGGTATGTAGATTTTATAATATTTACATATATGTAATGATATATGTTGAGGTTGGAACCAAACAGTGTACCTACAATTTACTTATGGTTCACAAATACGTCATACACTCATACCTTAGAGGTAATTTTATAAGGTAGTTTCCAGATCTGCATAAAACCGAGTTTCACTGTGGAATTCTCTGCATGTTGGCATATGTGAAGTCAAGGATTTCAAAGCATTTCAATTTTTTTTTAACTTTAGCTTTAGGTTTTTATTGCTATATGTGTATGGCTGTTTTTACCTCCATGTATTTCTACACACCATGCATATACTTTATGCTCACAGAGTCCATAAGAGAGTGTTGAATCCTTTCTAAATGGTTGTGAGCTACCACATGGGTACTAGGAATGGAACTTAGGTCCTCAACTAACCACTGAGCCCTTCTTCCATCTCTTAAAAATATGTATTCTTTTGGATGAGGCTAATTAACTTGTAATAAAGTTGCAACTAATAATTTTTCTCTGTGTCTTTCCTTGTCCTGGTTGACAAAACACAAAACAAGGCAGAGCCCTAAACTCTGTCTCTGAACAGTTATCCAAACAGCCACATATCTGAGCAATTGCATAACAGTATGTCCTTTGGTCTCTTTCCCAGATATTATAAAGAAAAACCAAGTTCCATGAGTAACAGAAGTTCATGTCACATTTCCTAAACTTTAAATTTTTAACTAGCAGAGGGATGAAATGTTTCACTCAGAAAAAATTATATCCCGTATAAACATCCATTTTGAAGTTAGCACACAAAATAATGTTTCATTGTGATCTTCTACATGTCCGTTCTTATGCTTTGCTAAATGATTCTTAATGGTTTACAGAGCATGACCATTTTCAAATTAAAAGTTATTAATGCCCCTTTAAAATTGATCTCCAGCTTTTGTTAGGTTAGTACCTAAGGTACACTTTCTTCTTTTCCAAGAGAAATGAAGTTTCACCTTTCTTATCTGACTGTTATGAGGTCTTTCCTTCTTATATGTCCTTAGGTACTTCTTGGAAGATGCCCCAGCTGCTTTTGTATACCAATAGTTGATATTTTTGAGGTGTGATGAACTAATCTGTGACACGTACTAAGCTGCTGTCTGGTAGATACTTCATTCATTTCATCACTCAATGAAAGAAGTCACAATATCTCTGTTTTTTGCTGTTGCTTTAAATCAAGTCTATAATGTGCTCTTCCAATAATAATTCTGTATAAAGAGACAATTTAATATAAACATAATTTACACATTCTGACAATATGTTTTCTCTAAGTAACATATAAGCATGGTCTTATTCTATTATATTCATAATGTTACATACACAAGGTTACTTTGTATGAGGGTCTCTGCTGTGTTTACTTTATCTCCTTGTACTAACCTATGTATTGTACTAGCTTTAACCTTGGTTTGTTTGAATGAGAAGTGATTAGAGAGTATTGGTTGGCTTGGAAAATTTCTGGTATATTTTGAACCGATTAATGTTTTCCAGAGAGAAGTAATGTAAATAGAAGAAATATCCAAACAAACTATCTGACTGTTGTAAGAAAAGCGTAAGATCTTGCTTCTGCCTATGGCTATTTACATCTTTCTGCCCAATATTCCCTCAGAGTCACTGCTGCAGAATCTAAGGCCTCCATGTGCCTTGGTACCAGTCTAGACAGTCTCTGATTCACAGTACAGTCTCCACCATTAAACTTTCTTACTGTGGCAGAATGTAGTCTAATGTGTAAGCTAGCTACAGGGAGGGAACTTGGGAAATGTAGGCTGTCTTCAATCTTCTACTGATGAGAGAATAGGCTATTGGAACGAAGTAAATTGGTCCTTAATGTCTGCTTCAATTGTAGCATGCATAAGCCCTCCTTTCCTCAGACTTGCCCAAGGCAATAGAAGCAACCAGCATGTGATTTATCTAAAGAACCATTTGCCCCCACTTAGGACAAGCTGACCTTTTCTCAAAATGGGAGGTTGAAAAACTTATTTGTTCTTATATCCATTTCTGCTGGGTAATGTCTGAAACTTTACCCAATTTAGGTACTACTCTGTATTAATGTTCTTTGTCTACCTTAAATTTACAAAGTACATAATCATCAGTTTTTTAAGGAATAGTAATGAAAATATGGGAGGGAGAAGGAAAACTTAGTTAATACATAATGGAAATAGGATTCCTTCCCCTCTTTGTCTTACTTACTGTTTAATGTTCTTGTTCCCTCTAGGTCTGAAAATGTCTTCTAAGATCAGGTTGATATAATTTCTCCTGAGTAAAGTAATATTGGGGGGTACCATTAAAACTCTTGTATGCCTCCACAGCGTAGCTTCACTGTGATTTGCTCTTGGCCACCAACATCACTTTTTTTCTAGCAAATACAACAAATTCTAACTTACTGATTCAAGAACAACTAAATTACAATTGAAATATAGAGTTCAGTAGAATTAATGTAGCTCTTGAATAACTGAAAATTCAGGAAAGGAATCAAATATTTGTCATCTTTGAATTTATCTAAATGCATTTCCAACAGATAACATAGATGATAGTTAAATGACCAAACAATCTCCTGATCATATCTATACATTTGAACACATGGCTAGTTATATTGTGATGTATTCTTTTTCTTGTTGCGGCATTTAGGTTGTGACTGGCCAGGGGCCAGCCCCAGTGGTTTTTCTTTCTTTTGGTTCTTCTTGAGGCAGTGGAGGAGGAAGAGCATTGGCATGAGTAAGACTTGGGCTTTAGAGATATTAAGGGTTGCTGTATAATAATAAAACCTTTACCTATCTTAAGTCACATTGCTACTGTAGCTGACCTGCCTGAGTTCCTCTGAGGCCAGAAACTGCAGTCTTTGGCCTTTTGCACTTCTTCATAAAAACAGCAGGGTATTAAGTAAAGGATTAATTGCGAGAGCCTTTTCTCTCTTATCTAGATACTTCTCACTTTTCAGGCTGGGGCTGGTGGTGGTTGGAGCAATAAACTTCTTTTGAACATCTTCCTTGTTCTGCAGAGATATGTTCAAAAGAGTGGGCTAATTCTTAGCGATCGCTATATATATTAAATAATAACAAGAAAAGCATATTAATAGCAAGAATTTTTCCTAAAATGAAATTCTTCTTGGCCTTGCTGAGAGAAGCAAAACTGTCATTGACAGTGGAATCATCTCAGGAAGAACATCTGCTAGTTTTTAGCTTCTCCTTGATGGCTCCTGGCAGTTACTATGCTTTTTATCTATTTGTTGGTTTTTTAATCAACTCCAAGAGTGCAATATACATGTTTCATCAGTTAGTGAATACATTTTTTCATACTTTATTTACATTTCAAATGTTTCCCCCTTTCCAGATCTCCCCCTTGGAACCTCCCCATTCCCTCCCCTCCCTGCCACCATGGGGGTATTAGGCATTTTTACTCTTATAAAGCACTGTGCTCTGTAAACAGATAAATCACATGTGCAGAGGGCTGAGATTTGGGGCTCTGATTTCAAATTAAATATTCTCAGACACAAGTAAAAAAGCAAAAGCAAAACAAAACAAAGGAAATTCCAGTAAATGTTTTAGTACAAAACCAAAGAATACATTTCTCAAGTGTCCTGAAGACTGAATAAATCTAAGCTCTTTGACTGGGACTAGAATTATTACTTTAAAAACAACTTCAGTTGTCTTATTGTATAGCCAGATTTCAGAGATATTATAATATACCAGATCCTCTGCATATATATTGTGACTGTTAACTTTTTTGTTTGTTTGTTTGTTTTGTTTGTTTGTTTGTTTTTTGTGAGACTCCTAATTGTGGGAGCAGATGTATACCTTTGACATTTTTGTTTGCTCTTGGGACTATTTTCCTCCAGTTGGGTTGTCTTTTTCCAGGCTTGGTAGTAACATAAAATACTAAGAGAGCAATATGCAGAATGCAGAGGGAAAGAGAAACAAAGAAGACGCTGCAGAGAGCAGAAGGAGCAGGAAGACTTCTCCTTACCACAGGATGGAACAGGTCACGTGGTAAGGACAAGGCAGGCTTAGTCTTATTAAAAGGAACAAATCTTTTTCTTACAAACTTGGGTTTAATTCATTTAGCATTAAAAGGCTAGAAGCTTTTTCTTTCTCTATGCAATAAAGATTGAAGCTCATTTATCATTCAGAATGAGTGAGTTCTTTCTGTACTGGTGCTTGGTCTTTTGCTCCATATGCATATGTAAGCACGGATGTATGTGTGCGTGTAAGTATGTAATTCTGAGAATGCATGGAAGTTGGGCCCAACTAGTTTAAATGGAATGTATAAATGAACATGCATGAATCTGTGTATGAACTTATGTGAGTTTATGCATATTTGTTTATGCAAAAGATTTTTTCTTCTTCGAGTGTTATTCTCTTCTCCTGGTTCGATAGTAGTTTATTGTTCCAGTCTTCCCCCTAGCCCAACAAGCAAGAGACATCTGGACAAAAGGGTAAAGGCTCTAGTAATTAATCCTTTACCTAATTTCCTGCCATTTTAAGATGAGAAGCTAAGTGCCAGAGACTGCAGTATCTGGCCTCAGAGGAAGGCAGGTCATCTACAGTAGCATAGTAACTTAGACTTAGATAAATAAACCTTTTATTATTATACAGAAACCCTAAATATCTTGTAAGACCAAGTCTTATCCCCAAATCTTGTAAGACCAAGTCTTACCCTCAGCCAACACTCTTCTCCCTCTGCTTCCTCAAGAAGAACTGACAAGAAAGAAGAACCCACGCCTGGGTTGGCCCCACATTACTTATGGCATCTGAACAGGGACTTCTTGAGGTAAGCTCCCAAAATTCTGTGTGTATCTTAAAAGAGCTAGGAGTTTCATCTAGGGCCTAGCTAGCCTGCTGGTTAGTGAAAATCAGTTCAGGACAGGCAAGTAATCTGAACCTGTGTGGCCTGAGAAAAGGCAAATCCCGCTTGAAAGAAAGAAATCCCAGGCCTAAAAGGAAGGCAAAGGTGCCCCAATATAAAAGAGCGTAATAATCATAGACAATTTTAGGAATTCTTATAGGATCATCATTAAGACTTAAGCCATTTATTTGTCTATATAGCATCACTTCATGGATCTGCAGAGATCTGTTCCAAAGGGGTGTGCTATTACTTAGTATTTGTAATATATGTTTAATAATAACAGGAAAAGCATATTAATAGCAAGAATCTTTCCTAAAATGAATCCCTTACAGCCTTGCTTTCTAAGGGCAAAGCTGTCATAGATTATATAATAAACTAAAGCAGGCCATCTCAGGACAATCACCTGCTAGTTATTAGCTTGTTCCATTATGGATCCTGACAGTTTATCTTTTCCTCTTGTCTTTAATATAGCATCTTAATATTTCTCCAAGTTATTAAATGCCCTTAGAGAGGAGAGTTTCAGAGGCTACCTAGTACTCTAAACTGTGACTGCATTAAGTGTATATTTGTTGTCAATGTTTCTTATCACTGAAACTTTTAAAGTTAGGAGACAAGTGGGAATTGAAAGATTTTTTTCTTACTCCATAGACTGTCTCTTTTTTGGCTGTGCAGAAGCTTTTGTATTTTATACTGTTTCATTTGTCACATCCCAGGATTGCTTTCTATCCTACCAGCATTCTTTTCAGCAAGGCCTTGCCTGTGTCTTCATCCTGACGTGTTTCCCCTAGCTATTTCTCTAGTCGTTTCAGCCTTTTCAAGTTTTCAATAGGTCTTTGATATACTTTGATTTATTTTTATGTATGGTGAAAGATATGAATCCAATTTTATTTTTTGGCAGGTAAGTATCCAGTGTCCCCAGAGCTTACTGATAAAAAGGAGGTTATCTTTTTGGACTATCTGTTTTTGACACCTTCTTGAAGCTTTAGCTATGTGTATTTATTTCTTCATCTTTGATTTTATTCCATCACCGACATACCTATTTGGGGGCTAGTACCACACACTTTTCTTGAGGTTGAGAATTGTGATAACATTAGCATTTTTCTTTTTGCACAGGATTTCTCTGGTTCTTTAGGGTCATTTGTATGAACTTTTGTGGACCTTTTTCTGTTTCTTTGAAGATATAATTGGAATTTTATGGAGATTGTATGGAATCTGTCAAATGTTTTTAGTAATACAGTATTTTCCAAAATATTATTTCTGCTAATCTATGAATATGTGAGCTCGTTCCATTTTCTAATACATTCTTAAGTTTCTTCCTTTAGTTTTTTAAACCTTTTATTGTATTTGTTTTATTTGCATTGGTTTTATATATATTTTATTGCATTTATTTACCTTCTTTGTTATGTTTCTCCATAAATATATTTTAAAATTTGTTTACTTTGAAGCTATTGTAAATAAAATTCCCTATGACTTCTTTCTTGTTTCTTTCTTTTATCAGGGTATCTTTTATTCATTCAATAACAATTCCATACATGCAATACCATATCTTGATCCTGATCACCCCAACTTGTCTTGTCCTTCTACTTGTCTCAGACATTCTCCAACATATCCATTTCCTAACATTTTTTTCTTCTTCTTGTAACCCATTGAGTCCAGTTAATACTGTCTACTAGAATATCTAATGATGTTGTTGGTATGACCATGTGCAAGTAACCATAGATACAGTGAGTTAGTGACTTCATCAGCTATTTCATGTCTAGAAGACTTACATTTCACAACACTTCTCTCCATCTCTGGGTCTTATATTCTTTCATGCTCCTGAGCCTTTGAGTTTGGGGCTTAATATAGATGATCTGTGGCTCAGTACCAACCAGTCACTTATTCTCAGCATCTTGATAAGGTAAAAGTCTCTACATTCCCATCTGCTTCAAAAAGAGGTTTCTCTGGCCAAGGCTGAAAGCAGAATTCATCTATGGTTATGAACATAAATATTTAGAATGCAGTTTGACAATATGCCTTTTTTAAAACAAAACAAAACAAAACAAAACAAAAAACAAATGTAGTACTGAAAAGTGGAAACCCTTAGGACCTATAACCTCTCGAGATGTGTGCTTTTGAAAGATTTACAGTACCAATCATGAATTCTCTTCAATAGAGCAACCTACAACTCCAATCAGAAAATGGTTGGTTATGCCCGTAAGCTTCATACCACTTGTACCAGTGTTAGCAGGCCAACACTGTTGCATGTAAGTTCTAGTGAGAACACTGATACTCTTTCTTTTCCAGCATTCAGAACGACACTCTCCTGCATTATGAAAACTAACTAGAATACAAGGCTTTTTCTTCTTAATTTCAGTTCAAGATTGATTTCTCTTGACCTGCAACTAAAATATGTTGTGTTTTCACCAATGGAGTTTTATTATTTCATTATAGCAAACAACCAAGAAGAATGGAAATAGCTTATTCTATTTTGGGATACTCTGGAGCCTTCCTGACCATAGGGAAGCATCCATTTTCAGAAATTGAGATTTTTCATTAAATAATTCATTTTTTTCTGGTAGAAGTATGATCCACATATATAGGATATCTGGGTTCTAAATACTCCTTTAAATTATACTTTTAAATTATCTTAAAAGTAATGAATTTCCATAAAGATTTTTATAAGCTTTGACTTTGATTAACCTGTCTTATTATTTTCATTTTACTCTATCTTAACTTAAACTTTTAACCCTGCTATGTTCCCCAACAAAGTACTGCTGCTGGCTAGGAGCTGGATCAGATCTCCTCTCTCATGGCCCCCAAGCCATCTCTCCCAGAATGGCCAGATGGAGCCAGTTCTACACAACCCTTTGTCATTGGCATATCCTCAGGTGGCACCCCCAAGGAATGTTCACCTGGCCTTTGTTGGTAACAGACCTTTGCTATTGTAAGGCCACAGCTCTAGATGTGGTCCCTAGTGGTAGCACAGGCCAGGACTCTCCATGGTGCCAAGTAGCATCATCAGCTACTCACATCAGGCTGCTCCTTACTACCCTCGAGGAGTCTCTGGTTCTGCTTCTCTTCATTGTGCCTACATCCTTCTGTTTCTTTCTCTTCCATTTCTCTATCACTTACTTGCTCCTCTTAGTGGTACCCAGGGTCTCTAAGTGTCTCAGATCATCTTAGGAGTAGTCTGCACCTCCTCACTTCCCCAGGCCTGCATGGTGCCAGACTTGTGATTATCTCAGGCTAGCTCCTTGTCTGGACCTAATGGCACCTGTCTGGTAGTTGATTCAGTCTTGCTCCTTGCCTAACACGTTCAGTTGCCTCCATATGAGGATCATATACAGTCCCAGGAGGGTTCTACTGGTCTCTGCCTCCTCCTGGAAGCCTGTCCAGGTCTGGGTAGCACAGGTTCTCTGGCAACAGACTGGCAGTCATCTCAGGCTCTTTTCTTTAGGGAATGTTGACTACTGATCATTCAGATGTTCATTGTTCTGAACACTGAGTATAGACATAGTCTTTCTCCTCTTAGCCACCTACTAACACACATGTGACGTAGTAGCCACACCTGCAACAACTTTAGGGTCAGGGTATCGTAAGTATTTTGAATGGTACTTATTTTATTCACTCTGGAGTAGAACTTGTTGAAAAACAGTGGAACAAAGTTGACTGGATAATCCAGATTAGTGTCCTTTGAAGATAATGGTTCGAACTGATCCTTCACACATATGACTCAACTGAGTATGAGATCTTATTTTTCTTGCAGCTATGAAAGTTTGCATCATAAACAACTGGTGTTTTGTTCAGAAAATTTTCCTCTGTGCTCATGTGCTCAAGGCTCTTCCCCACTTTATCTTCTATTAATCTCAGTGTATCTGGTTTTATGTGGAGGTCCTTGATCCACTTGGACTTGAGCTTTGTACAGGGAGACAGGAATGGATTAATTTGCATTCTTCTACATGCTAATGGCCACTTGAACCAGCTTGAAAAGGCTGTCTTTTTTTCCATTGGATGGTTTTAGCTCCTTTTTCAAAGGTCAAGTGGCCATAGGTGTGTGGGTTCATTTCTGGGTCTTCAGTTCTATTCCATTGATCTGCCTGCCTGTCTCTGTACCAATACCATGCAGTTTTTATACTATTGATCTGAAATACAGCTTGAGGTCAGGGAGGCTGATTCCCCCAGAAGTTCTTTTATGTTGAGAATAGTTTTCACTATCCTGGATTTTTTGTTATTCCAGATGAATTTCCAAGTTGCTCTTTCTACCTCTATGAAGAATTGAGTTGGAATTTTGACAGAGAATGTGTTGAATCTGTAGATTGTTTTTGGCAAGATGGCCATTTTGTATATTAATCCTGCCAATCCATGAGCTTGGGAGATCTTTCCATCTTCTTCAATTTCTTTTTTCAGAGATTTGAAGTTCTTGTCATGTAGATCTTTCACTTGCATAATTAGAGTCACACCAAAGAGTACACAAAGAGTACCCATGACTCTAGCTGCATATGTAGCAGATGATGGCATTGTTGGATATCAATGAGAGGAGAGGCCCTTCGTCCTGTGAAGGATCAATGACCCAGTGTAGGGGAATGCCAGGATGGGGAAGTGGGAGTAGGTGGGTGGGGGAATACCCTCATAGAAGCAGGGGGAGGTGGGATGGGATAGGGGATTTCCGGAGGGGAAACCAGGAAAGGGGATAACATTTGAAAAGTAATAAAAATATCTAATAAAAAATTTTAAAAAATGAGTGAATTTTTGTTGAAAATAATTTTAAATATAATATAGAGGAGAACATGAAGAAAATCATATTAAAAATATTTCTCAGGATGTCATCCAAAGTTCTGAGTATTTTCTTGGAAAAAATTTAGATTTTCTGCTAATACATAGTAAATTTTGGATGTAATTATCTAATGATTACATAAGCATTTTATTATTTCTACCTATGCAAGTTCATTGTTTAATGTTATTAGTAAAAGAAAATAAACTTTAAAAATTAAGGTACATATGAACTGGCAATATAGTACAGCAGGTACAAGTACATGCTATCCAGGTCTCCATATCCTGACCCACAACTCCAGCAGAATCACCCTGCTCTACCAGAGGACATACTATTATCCAGGTCAGGCCCTGAGGCAGACTACCAACATTTCCTCAGAGATGTCAAACTTTCCCCAAGAGTACCTTTCACTTATCTCCATGTCCCAGACCACAATGCTGGCAGAAGCTCCTTGCTCTACCAGAGACCACGAGTTATTCAGAATCCCAGAGGCCATGTCAGTTCCAAAACCCCAGTATCCCAAAGGCAAACATCTAAACATCAGATGTCATTCAAATTGCAAAATCCACAGCAGAGGTACCCTACTGAACAAGAGGACACCCAGGTCACAAGAGCCACAGGCCACTCATAGCAGAAGACCAAAAAAGAAACATGTGTGAGTATTGTGGAACAAGGACTTTTTTCATGGGATAATTAATTATGAAAGAAATTTGAAGAAAAGAGTTACGAGATGAAATCAAATAATGATGGATTTACAAGTAGCCAAAGGCATGTTTAATGAATGATTAGATTGTCAGTGAAATTTATTGAAAATATTTTTTCATACTTTAAAAAGAATACATGAAAGAATTTATACTAATAGTAAAGCAAAATATTTGCCAGGACAATATTAAGAGATCTGAGAATTTATTAGGAAAAACATTTAGATACCTTGCTAATGCTTAGGATATCTAGGATGCTGTTAGTTAATGACTCTATGTGACTTTTAAGACTTCTGCCTATTCAAGTTTATTGTTTATGGTTTATACTACAAGGAAATAAGAAAAAAGATACGAATTAAAAAAAAAAGTTGGCATTAGTTCTCAGTTTCTTGTATTCTTGAGATTCAGGTTCTAGCAGTAGATTAGTACGAAAAATTGAGTAATTTGTTAACATTATTGACAAAGCCTTTATTTAAAATTTTTGTTTGGAAATCCAAGATTGACTATATTAGAAAATCAATTATGTCTGAATATTTGTGAGTCTTGGTTTGAGAGGAAATGCCATATTAAAGTTTGTTTTAAGGTTATATGTAGGTCATAAGAACCTGTGCATGTAACTTCTAGATATTCTTGACAAGACTGTAAAATTTCCCACTAATTCATATGAATCTGAAGAAATTATATTATTTCAATGTCCAGTCATCATTTGGGGAATGATATATGTGTACTGTTCACATCCTCATAATCCAACCTTAGATTTCGTCATTGCAAAGCTGATTCTGTTCTTCAATGACTTAGCTGGGACCACTATGTTCATTTTATGTACTTTTTTAAAATTCTGAAATCTAGCAAGTCTTTGTGTCCTCCCTTGACTATTCCAAAGTCTTGGCTATTTTAATGTATTTCCATTACTCAGTGTTACACCTACATGCATGCTGCATGAGAAATGGAAAGGTAATGAGGTGTGTCGTTTACTCTGATGTGTTTTTTGGTTTTTGGGGGTGGGGCTGTTCATCTTGAGAAGAAATGAACTGAAGCATAAAGTGTTTGCCCCCAAAGCACCTATTATGTATTTCACTGAATGCATTTTCTAGTTTTCTTCTCCTCTGGAAAAGCTTCATCAATTGAGTATGGCAGAAGGGTAATGATAGCCCTAATAGGTTCTATAAACCAATACTTTTAATGCCCAGTATAATTGAGTGTTAATATAGTGTTATCCTAATCACATCCCTGGTGCTTTACCAGCTGAATTGTGAATCAAAAGGCCCAGGCAGTATTGACTTATATTAACATTAAACCACAATACCATGAAACTTTTCTTGTCCCAACATATTTATTTGTTTGAAATGTTCTGGGCTGTCATAAAAAGGTTCAATATTACTTTGGAATAAAATTAAACAAAACCCTGAAGGTTGCCTTGCCTCACAGCACCGGGCAGCAAGCACCACTACAATGAAGAAATATGTGATGGAGCAATTGGATAGAGAAAAATGGAAAGGTGCTGTTGCTGAGGAGAGAGGCAGAACTGGAGATATGACAGCGATGAAGACCAGGCTGACACGAGTGGGCTGTGTTGCCTCTTGAGGCCATGGTGATATTCTGATCTATGCTGCCGCTGAGAACCATGTCTGGGTCCATGGTTCTACTGTGACCAGGGTCTGTGTTGAGATCCATGGCCCATGTTACCACCAAGTCCTACAGACACCCGTGCTCTGTGCAGCAGCTTGAAGCCATGTTGAGGTCTGTGGCCTGACCTGCCGCAGGGGATGTATTGATGTGAGTGGCCTGCACCGAATCATGGTGATGTTCATGGTCATGGTGATGTTCGTGGTCTGGGCTGCTTCCATGGGTCTTGTCTGGGTCTGTGGGCCTACAGCAGCCTGGGGTCAAGTTGGTGGTGTGTGCTGTCACTGGAAACAAAGTAGAAGCCCATGATCCTGCTTCCACTGATGGTAAAGAGCAAGGAAGTTACTTTTGCAGTGATACTGATGATTGCAGATGTATAGTTGAGAAAGGGGGACATGGAAGGTCTCTGGGACAAACACTACCACCAGTCCACCTCCCAATCCCCTCAAAAAGTAGGAGCCCATCAAGAAGTCGTCAAAGAGAACTCTTAGAATTTTATGATAAGGATGCTGAAGTTATCTCTCCACAATTGATGGCTTCTCTCAAAGGAATGGGAGGGGAATAACTCAGTTCTATTTAAGGGGCAGGCCACTGAGAGTTTGTAGCATATAGACAAAACAGATTGGACGTTTTCCTTATCTTTTCATTCTATTTGATTATTTATTTTAAAAATTGTATTTGTATTTCTGTTTTTCTGGGTAGGGGAAGTCACAAGGGTCGATGGAACGTACTTAAAACAACTGGGAAATAAGTGTGATCGGGTTGTTTGATATGAAATTACCAAAGAATCAATTAAAGTATTACATTGAAAAAGAAAAAGAAGAATAACTAAAATAATAGAGTTCTGGGATATTGTCATCAGCATATATTTGCATTTTCCAAACAAAGGAAGGAAACCTTTAATATTAAAAGGAAAAAAAATCTGTATAAATTTGGCATTTTTTTTAATATTTAAAAGAGATACAGGCTCAACTTTTGGTAATCATTGTCTGCAATGGTAATTTTTGTCTTCAATAAACAACTTATTTTTTTTAAGCATCCACAATTCTCTTTAAAAATACCCATAGGCAAGCCTTCCTAGTCTGCTAAATGAGATGATGTGGGGAGCTATTGAATGCTTTGTACATAGAAAGATCATTATCCTAATTGCTACAAGGTATGTGGAAGCTGTAGTTGCCCTTTTCACATTGTCAAAAGTACAAGGTGGAAACACAGTTTATGGATGGTAGAGAGGGTTGGGAGATACTCTTAAAATAATGAATGCCTCATAACTCAGACCTAGTGAGGTGTGAGTGAAATATGTTGTTTTCTCCCTTTGTGAATAAAGATCATCAATTACGGCTGTGGACGAAGGCACCTTTATTTGTGATCTAAGGTTATCTAATGTAAAACTGAAACTTTTAGCTTCACATTGCCTTTACTGAATTATTTATAATTTTCTCTAAAGACATTTGCAGTAACTGTGTGTGTAATAAATAATAAAAATTATTTTGTGTTGATAGTAGTAATACTATTACTAATAGTGTTGAGTTGCCATTTATTAAGGAGTTTTTGTTTTGTTTTGGAGTTTTTGCTCTGGCATTTTACTTATAATGAAATTCACACCGTACATGATAAAATTGAAAGTGTTGAAGGTGGTTGCTAAGTTGGGATACAAATCCTGGTGTTTGCTCAGATGTCCAAATGTTAGCCTCAAATATACTGGACACATAGGGGTTTCCTGAAGCTTCAGGTCCTCTACCAGTCAGACAAGAGACAATGGAAAGATATTGTTCAGTAAGGAAAATGTTATGTCAGACAAAACAAGAGGGAGAGAATGTCTGCAGTAAGTATGCAGCACATAGCCAAATACTTACAAATTATGACATGAGAGAACTAAAAATGAATAGAAATATATAATAGCAACAATGCTTAACATTGAGCCTTGTTGCATTGTTCTAATTTATACTGCATTTTAATTCCCCAGTAACTATTAAGGAAGCAACAACTGTAGGAAGTAGAACTATAGACGTCTTAATGAAAATCTTGGATAACTTGTTCAAGGGACAAGGCCTGGCTGGGCCTAAGCAAGGTAGTTTTAGAGCATACACTACAGTACATCAGCAAAATGCAGACAGGTGACTTTTGTTAATAGTCTTATTCCAAATACACATAGAAATGAACTGGAACTACTAATAAAAGGGTATTGTGACCTTTGTTGAGTGGAGAAAGGAAACAAGTTCTGAGAACCTTTCTCATCAAGAATACATACTTTCTAGCTCTTTTCAGTGAGACTTTTGATATATTCATTGTCCTAGTTTCATTCTTGTTGCTATGATAAAATTTCCTGACAAAAACAACATAGGAGAAGACAGGGTTTAGGTAGCTTACAACTTGAGATCACAACCTGTTATTATGGGGAAGGCATGACAGAAATTTGAAGTGTGACATCCACAGCAGGGGGCAGAGAAAATAAATGATGGACCTTCCCTGCTTGCTTCCAGAGACCTTTTCCTTCTTTGACAGCATTTGGGAAGCCTAGAGAGAGTCTAGGAAATGGAGCCACTTATAGTGGACTGGATTTTTCTTTATCAATTGACAGTTAAGACACACCTACATAGACGTGTCCACAGGCCAACCTGATCCAGATAATTTCTCATTAAGACTTTTTCCAGGTAATACTTGGTCATGTGGTTGATAGTTGAAACTAACCATTGTGCACACTCCTCTATGTTTCCATAGGATTCCATCCACTGGTTTCTGTCCCAGAACTATTTTTTTCTTTTTTTGATAAATTAAAAGTGAATCTGAAAGCATACTAGATAAAGCAACAGCACAAGGAAACAAGAGAAATTGTAATGTAAGGCAATCTGAATCCAAATTCCAATCCAACTCTCTAGACAGAGTAAAATTTACATCCTTATCATTTCATTAACCTAAGTTTGGTTATAAAATCAATCAGCATAATAGAGTTCAGTCAATAGAAGGAGTCATACAAGATATTTTCATAGAATGAATTAAACATATACAGAACATTTACCTGGTATGGGAAAATAAAAAAAGGTCAAAAGGGACCCACTAAATCAACATGGCAGCAAAAAGCACAGGAAGTAACTGTCAGTGAGATCATGGGATTATCCTTAACGAAAACTTCATATAAGGAATGCTTACCTGGTGCTGAAGAGACAAACCAAACCAATGCAAAGATGCAAAAACCAAACAGGAACTCCAGCGTATTGCCAAAGCAGCAATGGCAAGGAACAGCTGGGAGGACAGAAGGAAGGGCTGAAAGTGTGAAAACTCCAGTGGTTGGAGAAGGAGACTTGCAGAGTCCAGACAAGCACAGTTCTAAGGAGCATGAGCGTGAGAGTTGTAGTGACTGCCAATTGAAAATCACTGCTTTCACTGGAATTAACCGCTGCTGTTGGGTGAGGAGCCACTGTGTGGAATCAACCCAAGCAGGAAGGAGGAAGCTGGAAGTAAACAGGAAGGAGAAAGCATTTTCTGTCATTTCAAGCTTGTATGTTTTCTGTTTCTTGGCAGAATCAAGAGGGCATTAATGGATGAACCTGAAGTCGTTTTAAAGATTTACCAAGAACATTGCAAACCAGAGAACAAATGAGAAAGCTTTAGCTTAGAGTTACTGAGACAGCCAGTTCCTGGAATCATCTTTTTTGAACAGTTAAACATACTTTTAGAAACAAAATTCCCATATTGAAGATCTTTTATGAAATATTATATGAATGCTCATGTAGAGTTCTCTTTTTGACCCTCACATTTACTAGAGAAGTTATTCACTATTCTTCATCTCACAGTCATTTGGAGTTTGATCTCATCGGATTCCTGGTGAAAGAGTGTTTGGTGTATTGATAAGTCAGCAAGGTTTTTTCTGGATTTTTTAAAAAGTACCATGCAAAAAGAACACTCATTTTTCTGGACCATTATTTATAAGGATCTACAGAGCTTAGAACTGACAGTGGTCATCTTTAACCCCTTGTAGGAAGGAGACATACATAGGAAAGCAGAGCTGTGGCAACGAGAGAGGAAGCCAGAATCATTGCACTTCCATTACTCAGGCTTCTCTCTCAGGCATTTCTGAAGAGTCTCATTTCCAAATCTTCCACCCATGGGGGTTTGCAAACAGTTCTCTTCATTAGCATGGAATCACAACCACTTTTCTCTTTTTATTATTTAAAATTTTGTATATTTAGGTATGTTTTTAAAAAATATTCTGTCTGATAAATTGATTTTTCTCTAGGAGGCCTTAGACTATGCTCGATAACTCACATTAATAGGGAACTGCATTAACTTGACCTCCAGGGGATTAGAAACTAAGGTCAGCCATGCAGAGGCTTGGGTGAGTTTCCCTGGTTGGAAATATTCATTCATATGCTCAGAAATCATTGCTGGATGATGGTAGTAGTACCTATGGCTTTGTTGAGGGTAGATGGCTGAGCCTTTGTTCCTGTCTTTCTCTAGGATCTGTCGTCTCATACACCTCTTCCACCTGTCCCCTGTACTGCAACAAATCATAATTGTGGGTCTAATGGCCTCCAAAGAACATTATTGGTCCTTCTAGTAAATTCTGGAAAGTATGTTGTTATGGAAACCCCTGAACTTGCACTTGGTGTCAGAGTGAGGGAGGTCTTTAGGACTTCCTACTTACTGTGTAGCTACTGACCAACTTCTAAAACATCCTTCTTATATTTTAGAAAATTTCCTACTTCATGTAGCTGACATATCATGTAGAAATCAAGCCTCTCTTGATGTTGCATTGGAGGCACAAGGTTGGAGACTAGCTTCAAATATACTTAAATTTCACAAGTTCTCACATATATTTTCACAATTTCTCAAAGGCTCTGGCTGAGGTAGGGGTAGTGGGTGTAGTAATGAAGCCATTGTGATTTGAAAAAGAAAAAAAAAAAAGACAGTCAGTGTGAGGAAATTCTTTTAGATTTCAAAGCTCATAAATGAAAAAATTCTGTATGCTTTTACCATCTAAAAATTTATGTGATATCACTAAAAGTGAGTTGTGAAACAGAAAGAAACTTTTAAACTATGAATATAAATCCTCATATGTTAATTAGCCATCTTAGAAGAAAAAGACTGTCATTTTTATTTTCTTTATGTAGAAAAATTGTTAACAAATCATTGCATATGAAGAGGCAATCAAAAAAATTTGTCCAGAAATGTAGAAAAAAGGATCTTTAGGATAATAACAATGCAAATGCCATTTACAAACAAAACTTGATAGCCTTTCTATCATTTGTCAATCTTTTAAGAATTTATCGTTTCTTTTCTAGTGGTACTCTCATCTCTCTTTTATAAATTTATGGTCTTTTAAGGAAGGGACTAGCTGAGGGAGACTCCCTTTTCTCAGAGGAAAAGGGCAGGGAAGAATGAGGGGAGGATCTCTGTGAGGGTGTACTGGGAGGAGAGGTGTGGCTCTATTGGGATGTAAAGTGAAAAAATTAAAAAGGAAAATACAGAAAGTATCTTGCTTAGTAGTGTTACAAGGAGAGTCTCAGGGTCTGGTGGAAGCACAGAACTCCTTTGCTGAGATGCCCCAAAGTGTTTATAGCCTATAGTAGAAGAGCTGTGGGAATAGAGACCTCAGTACAGGCCTCTCCATTAAAGGTCAACTGTAATGATTCTGAGACTATGTACATTCCAGCCAGGTGATTTAGACATTGTTCTGTCTATACAGCCTTCAGGGCAGATTCACCGGCTCTTCCTCGGATTCTGTAGGCTTTCTACTAATATTCTATAATGCATTATATTCTGTTTAATGATTAAATATAATACGCTGAGTATAGTTTCCAACTAAGAACTTAAGAGTTTATTTAGAATTTGGTAACAAGCAAGGTTGCAAACAGATAACTCTTTTTTTTAAAAAAATGGTATTCTGACAAGATTAGCATAGAAAGCAAGGGATATTAGCATTTGTGAGAGTCCAAGGCTCTGGCATGTTGAAGCAATGAACACTCATGTTTACATGAATGACACAGGTACTTACAGAAGGGCCCTGGTGAGATCTGAGGACCTAGTGTCCTTTACCTTTCTGATAGCACAATGTCCAGTATAACCTGAACAAAGCAAAGTTTTGTTATGACTGATTGGTTTGAAGGTTTCAGTCCTTAAACACTTGGTCCTTTTATTTTGGTTCTGCCACTGAACTCCTACCTTATGGTTGACTTACGGAAAAAAAAAAAAAAACAGACAGGAAGAGATTAGGTTTTCTTACTCCATTTAAGAATATGCTACTAGTGACTTAATAATCTGCTAGGAGGACTGAGCTCTGAAACTTTCTACCAGTTTTGCAAACTGCTGAGATTGAAGCACAGTGTATTTGAATAAAGGTCTGGTGATATTATGATACTTTACTTACAACTCCCACTTTACCTTCCCTACAGGTACAGTCATTTAATATGTACAATGCCTTGGGCAGTGATGGCAAGCCAATCCCAGATAGTAAGAAACCTCATTTAACTTAGCTGTTTGACTGCTCAGAATGTATATTAGTCTTTAAAAATGTGACATGATTTCCTTAGCTTGTTTTGATAGTGACTAATGGTTCAGCTGCAGATCCAAATGTTATTGCTTTATTGAAAGAGATTAACACAATCTTTGACACCTACTATAGAGCTCTTGCTACTGAATACATTCATATGTGCAGAGGACAACAGAAGAAGCAGGGTTTTTGTTTGTTCGTTTGTTTGTTTTGTTTTTTACTTTTTTTCTTTTCTTTTATTGAGTATTTTCTTTATTTACACTTCAGATGGTATTCTCTTTCCTGGTTTCTCCTCTGGAAAGCCCATATCTCATACCCTCTTCCCTTGTTTCTATGAGGGTCCTCCCCCACCTACTCACTCACTCCTGCCTCCTAGTCTGGCATTCCCCTACACTGGGGCATCAAACCTTCACATGACCAAGGTCCTTTCCTCCCATTGATGCCCAACAAGGCCATCCTCTGCTACCTATGTGGCTGGAGCCATGGGTTGCTCCATGTGTACTCTTAGGTGCCCCACCTGGGGGTCCATTCCATATATAGTCACCAGACTTAGACATTATTACGGATGCCAAGAAGTGCTTTCTGATAGGAACCTGATACAATTGTCTCCTGAAAGGCTCTGCCAAAGCCCGACAAATGAAGAGGCAGATGCTTGCAGCCAACCATTGAACTGAGCATGGGGTCCCCGATGGAGGAGTTAGAGAAAAGACTGAAGGAGCTGAAGTGGTTTGCAACCCCATAGGGAAAACAACAATATCAACCAACCATATCCCCCAGAGCTCCCAAGGACTAAACCACCAACCAAAGAAGCACTTTTAATTTATATGAGACGAATACTTTTCCCATCCATGTCTTGAGTCTATTTTAACTGTTTGAGGTCATGAAAAAGGTGTAGCCTGTAGGCATTATCATTTGATTCCTATTTCAGAGGACACCATTATGCCTTCAAACTGGAGAACACAGAGAGTCAGAATGGTGGGTGGTCTTGTGCTTGATAAGTACTGTCAGAGGAGGAAGACAAACTACATGAAAATAATTAACCTTCCAATAGATCTACTAGGAAGATACCTGCTGTGATTTCCTTTCAAAGTGAAACATAAGTTGTACATTTATTTACCATAGTACATGATTTGCATGTTTATATAGTGATCAGAGAAATATACAACATCAGTTCTCAATGACTTCTTGGATTTATCAAAAGACAGATAAATTTGAGTGAGCCATAGACCAAAGGAAATATTCCTAGTTGAGGTAGCCTATTGCATCATTTGCTCTTTTCTTTGATTATTATGACTTTATACAGAGATATTGAAGTATTAATATTAAAGTAGCTCATTGGGTTTCTTGTAGAAATCATTCTTGCAAGAATGACAAAAGATCTATCTAGAGTTTTGAAGCAAAGGCACACCTTCTTTGAGTTTAAACAATTGACCACTGGTTGTGCTACAGAGCTTATATTAATGTTGATAACTTGGTGAACCTATTAAGTCAGAAAAAAAGGCATTCCTTGGAGCAATATCCTAGAGATCAAATTGAAACAGTATATGTATAGAATGAACATGTAAAATATCATCCACAGTAGGGCTCTTTTTGAATGTACAAAAACACTATTAAGAATTAAATCAAGATAACTGGAATTACCTGAAAATTACATTGTCTACAGAATGACATAGATCCTATAAGCAGGTGACTCATTCATAGCAGAAATACCTAACTTGCAGCTTCATGATGCCAGTCAATCTTGTTTTCTGGGATCCCCAAAATTAAAAGTAGATTCATTACTATAGTGATAGAACAAATTGAAGTGGACAAGGGATGAACTTTGGTACACATTGAAGGAGGTTCTGTTGATTTGAGTGAAGAATAATTCTTCTAATGAATTTTAGGCTGAGGAGGATGCCTTATGCCTTACAATCATTTTTGTCTAAAAAGGGAGATGTTCAATATATATCACTATAACATGTGGGGAAGTGTTGAATTTTCTAACCCATACAAGGAATTTTGGACAACAGATAAGGAGACTATGGAAAGAAGGTTCAGACAAGAAAAATGCATAGAATTCCTCCTCCCCCTCCCTTACTATGTAGTAGAAGAATACTTAAATATTTAGTAGTAACCATCCATTAAAAAGGGATTATTATATTGGATATGCACAATGACTACTGGTCCTCAATTGTTTTCCAACTACATCATATTTACTCAGTGCATTATTAAATTAAGTGATTATATTCTCAGACCAGGCTTATTCAGTTAATATTGTTAAATGTTTAAGTTTCCAGTAGCCAAGATGAGTCATTGTTGTTGGCACCTGACTGTAATATTTAGATGTTTCATGTTTAGATATTTAAACTAATTTATATCAGTTCCTTTGCTATTTTACTTGTTTCATTTTACTAGCAGTAGTGATGAGGGTTGACATCTTTATTTTATCCATTTGTTAAAAACTATTGGATAGAGTTCATTGGTCCTGGATTTTAGGTAAACATACCACCCAAAGATTTGCTTGATTGTCCCTTTTTGATTAAAACAATAAACACATTTTAAAAGAAAGCATAGTAGCACTGTATTAAATGTTAACTGACATTTGTTAAATAGTTGTTGTGGAGTGGACACTATACATGGGAGAATGAAGAATGTTGTGCTAGGCAGAGACTGCAGCAAATATGTGCATTGTTTATGTTTTTCCTGGCTCATTCTGAATAACTCTTCAAAATCTCACCATATATAATGTTAAGATGTGAGATTGAAATGTAGTTTGGCTTGGAGCAAGAATGAGGTCCAAATGTGTCCAAACCCTGAAAATCCACTCTTGAGACCAGCAGGAGTAAGAATCACTCCTTCCCTGGTTTGGGCCTGCATGCCATGGGGCACATAGCCCTATGAACCCCTATTCATCAGGGGCCCACCATGGTTAAGGTAGTTACATAGCCTGAGGACCAAATTACAGGTTTAAGCATCACCTGGAATTCCTCTTCATGCAAATGAAGTATTTCTAGCACCTTTGAACCAACTAATAATGTACACTCACCTGGAGAACCTCCTACCCACTCCCCAAAGTTTATATGGCCCTCATTACCCACAAAATAAGAGGGCTGTAGCACTGAAACCCTTCTTGGAGAAGGGTCCCTTATCCCCACCCTCAAAACAACCGAGTTCCTGTGAACCAACTCATCTGGACAAGCTTCCTTCCTTTCGTTTTGGCCCAGCTCCTAGTGGTGCATGAATATCACAAGGGCAGAAGCAGAGCCTGGCCAGACTTCATAGAAGGCATTGACAAAGAGGTCTCACTGTAGATAGACCATGAATATCGAGAAGTCACAAAAGAAAGATACTATTCCTGTATTTTGGCTGGGCAGTATGAAATTTGGGGTTGTTTGTGGCCCAACTGGGGAATTTTATCAGTATAACTTAACTAACTGTAAATCCACAACTTTTACTAATCTACAATCCTCTCATGTATTCTTTTCTTTATATACTGTATATTTTAGATGGAATTAGCTCTATTATTCATAACTAAATTAATGCTACAGATACATGAATATTTGAAGTAACCCAAGTCGGGTCTGGTGCATTATTCTGGTTAGCCATCACAGAATTTATTGTTTTAAATTCAAGCTACCCAGTGTTAGAAAGAGATTGTGCAATGTCACCTAAGTTCCAGCTCCTGAAATTAAAATCATTTCTTCTCCAGAAGATTTGTCAAAGGATCCTTTTTTTCCTAGTTTACCAAATGATTCACCTTTTAAGAAGATTAACAGCATATTTTAGTTTACTGGTCCATTTTTCAGTTCTTTCCTAATGGTGCATTTAGAAATTCTGACTTTCAAGGTCTTTTTAATGATATATTTTAGAGAAATAGGAACTTGCTTTTTGCTGAGTATAAGAACATAAATACCTGAGCAAGAAACTCTGATGTTTCCAGTACACAGGGAATAACTGTGGATTCTAAACATCATTAAAAAATACTAACATATGAAGTATGTACAATATTAAGAATTAAGTTTCTTATATAACTTTCTTTCATGAAGACTACACCATACAAATCTTACTAGATAACTGGATAACACAGCATGCCAGTCAGTTCATGAATGCTTCTGTGTTTTAATAGATATCTATTGATTGTGTAATGTTGCTTCAATCCATCGTTTGTAGATATTTTTCAGTTGTAATTTTTAAAATCATTTTTTAGCACGGAAAGCCACACAGAAGTGTTTTGTCACAATGGCAGTGCAGTGGCTATGCCTGCAAGGAAGAGTGGTGTGAATGTAGACTGTATGGTGCCAAGCTTATAAGTACCTCTAAATCTCTGCTGGGTTCACAAGTTCATAGCAGATTTGGAACACCTATTAGCCATCGAAAAGCAACATAAAAGCCTACCTCTGGAGGTTGTGTTTATGCCTTTATGCCTGGAATAGATCATCCCCTCCTCCCAGGCAAGATGAAAGCCCATTAGAAGGATTTGAGCTCTGCCTTTGCTGGTTGTTTTCTTTCCTGTTAGTAACAGGTAGTTGTCTCTTTAATTGTCAGGCCTTTGGCTTTGTAATAAGTATATAATAGAACTTGGGCATTCAACATTATGCCACCGCTGTAGATGTCATAATTTAAAGGAAATTTAGCTAATCCTGCCACCCAGGACAGTGGAGAAATATGTCTGAGGTTCATCTTTTAAAGCTACATAGAGAAGGCTAATTTTCAGATTATCTAATCTCTGTTATTTCCAGTGTCTTCCAAGCAAACATTATGGTTCACAGAGATTTGTTTGTTTGTTTGTTTGTTTCTTTCTTTCTTTCATGAATTAGATTGCAGGAAATATTGGCCCAACTATTTTTTCCCGCTGCACTTTTATAGAGATTTGCCATATCTGAACAGCAAGAGCAAATGACTTATTCAATATAGTTTAAGTATTTGTATTCCTAATTCCACTCAAACCATTGAAACTCTGAACCTATATGCCACTTTTTCTCAGTTAACAATTTCCTAAATGGCTTTAATTAATTAGCTCAAAGTAACCAAGGTGGAAAAACTTTAAGGAAGAATTGAAAGCCCCAAAATTAGGTTACACAGGAGAGAAACTGGAATTAAGGCTGTCAGATGGGTGCAGTCTGATTTTGATGATGGCAAAAGCTGAATATGAAACTTAGTGGTTTTACGTTCTTTGATCAGTTTTTTATCTGTAGTCTGCAGAAGTGGCTGTGGCTACAACTGCTAACTCAATTGTGGTAAATTTATGTCATTTTGTCACTCATGGTCTGAGATGGATTTCAGGTCACATGCTTCTCCCATATTTCTATTACACCCTGGGTATTTGTATTGACAAGTCACCTGGATCTCTGCATCAGACTCTTCTCAGACTCTGAAATTATTTCCACACTGATTATAAGAGAACGGGATCAAAATGTTCTCCACTGGAGTTAAGGCTTGTCTCCAAGTTAATGATATCACTTGTCAGGCCTCTTGGTCATCACATGTATTAAATCCTATTTTATCTCTTACAGTGGCTACCTCTTGGGGAAAAATGCAATTTCAGTGGAACTGCCTATATTTCCACACATACTAAATTCAACACACTTTTCATGTTTTCCTTAATGATCATTTGTTTTTATAACTCATTTATTTCTTTAAAAAATATATACATATATTTAAAAAAATAAGTAGCTATATATATGCAGTTGTGTCTCTGAGGGTATGTGCATATGAGCACTGTACCTATAGAGAAAAGAAGAGAAATTTAGATCTCCTAGACCTGGAGTTACAGGGAACTTTGGATGCTGGGAACTGAACTGGAAAGAGCAGTATGGAGTCTTTATATCCTCAGCATCTCTCTAGCCCTTCCTCATTGGTTTCTCCTACACTCTTGATTCTTTCAAAGCTTGTACTGAGAAATCTGAATGAAATTTCCATCCCTATAACCAACACTGTTCCCAATGGCATCTTCTCAGCCACTCTGTATTACATCTGTATTTCTGTGGACATTATTTTTCAGGTGTATCTTTTCTGTACTTTGCTCCATAGCTTCCTTTTTCTTACCTTACTAGTCCTCATTTTTCCCACAAAGACACAATTTAAGCAAAATATCCTCCAGTATATTCCTTCTGGAATTTTCAACTTTGTTAATTGTCTATTTTTACTGTTGTTGTTATTGTTGCTGTTGTTTTGTTGTTTTGCTTTGGAACTCCTAGATCGTATGAGTGTCTTTAATGGTGTATTATATTAATACAATATACATGAGTGTCTCTCTTGTCTTGTATTCTTTCTCTATATTCTTTTCTGAGTCATTCATGGTAGATTCTCAATAAATATATCTCAAAGCAACTAGTCTCACTTTGTTTCTAGCCTGCCTCTGGTTCCAGCTGGTTCTGTGTTCTTCCATTCTGTGTGCCCCATTCAATGATGTATCTTCACTCTACGTATCCAAGTATTCATTTGTTTTTCTTCTTCATGTGATGACTCTTCTGTCCAGCTAGTAATTTGTAAGTACAATTTTAATTTTGGACATTTTCTTTAATGGCAAAAAAACCCAGAAACATCTTCAAGTCTGTTTTGTGTTTTACTTGCTCAGGTGGTAGATTCCTCCTGGGCGGCTGGAGGCAATCTATATAGAGTAAAATCACTGAGAAGGAGAATTTATCAGAAGGCCTTTGAAACTATGAAAGGTCTTTTCCTGACCTACTAGTCATTTTGTATTAGCTTTCTCTCATGTGAAAGTAAAGACCTAAGAATTGACATAAAAATGTGTAATGCTTTTCAGATATTTATTCACACTGACTTCTTAGTGTAATTACTATCTGGTTTAAAGGAGAGAATATTTCTCATTTTGAAGCAGCACTTCAGTTGTCAAGATTATTGTCAGACATATATATCTCCTACTAAATCTTCTATTTATTACCTAAAACTGCATAATATATTAGAGATTTTAAAATTTAAATCTGTGAAACTTTCCCTTCTACCCTTCTATCTGTACTAATTAGCTTAAGTTGTGTTAGACACTCAAAGACATTTGACCCAAGAAATGAGTAATTAGTTCATAGCTCTCTATAACAAGTTGATGAATTTTTCATGCATGCCATGATTTGGAAATTTAAGCAATCTTAACTAAATGGAACTCTCAATTCCTAAAGTAACTAAAGAAATAAAGGATGCAGCTGTATTGCTCATGTAAAATGTACCATTCTAGGACTTAGTAAAGATGCAACTTTGTACAATGGATTCAAATTAGTGTTTTATTTCAAGGACCAAGTTCTCTAAAGACACAGTTTACTAGATGCTTAACCACAGATTTTCATGGCATCGCCAAATATGCGGTTTTCTGGAATCACGACATTGATTGCAAGTCATTTCTCCTTTGAATTCAATCTTGTCTTTGTCTCTTGACAGCTTTATTTCATTGCTGGACTGAAATCCTCTGGCATGAATCATTTTCTGTGTAATCCTGAGTTGTGAACAGGTGCATTGAAAGAGAGAATCCTTCTGAGCTCATGGAGCCTACTTGAAATTTCTTAATCTCTAAGAATATTGAAATTACCATCCAATTTAACAGGAAGATCATCAAGTTTTACAAACACTTTTTTTTCCTCATGTCTAACATCCAACAAGGTGTTATAAAGCCTATCTTACTAATTTTAGCCTATGTACTCACAGGCTTTCTTAACCACTGATAGTGCCCCATCTCCCTGGAACTAACACTCTCTCTCTCTCTCTCTCTCTCTCTCTCTCTCTCTCTCTCTCTTCATTTCAATCACTTTCTGACTTTCATATCTCATCATTAAAAACAACATATCTAAGAGACAAAGCAAACAGGAATGTTGGCTGGGCAGCAACTCTAGATTTTGTATTCATTTATCTGTTGCTTTAGAATAATTGTGTCATTTCTACGCAGCACTCTTCGCTATTCTTCTGTAAACTTCTCATCCACTTATGGCAACTTTATTGCATCATGGGCTCTAATTTATAACCCCTATCTCCATGCCCTTAATTTCTGATATTTGTAGTCCCCATTAGCTCTGATTCTGGAAACAGCTTAGACTTGACTTGGCCAATTTATTGTGAGAGAATTAATGGTTTGCTAATTGCCAGCCAAGATTTGATGAAGCCCCACATTCTTCAATCTTTCTCAGAACTCTGCACAGGCCATGGCTTCCCTTTGGGATATTGATGCCATTTGTTCTCTTGCAGTTGAAACCATTCTAGAAAGCTAGTTCCTTAGTCTACTAGTTGGTTACAGGTGTATGCTCAAGCTAAGTTGAAGTCAGTTGAACCTGGTCATTTAGTAAACTCATCCAGTTGGTCCATAGATGTGAAAACCCAATTCTTATTTTAAGCATTGAATTCTGTAATGGCTTGTTGTTGGGCCCCGTTTCAGCCCTGGTATGGGCCTTGAGGCTTGAGGCCTTGAGTCTGGCTCGAGTTTCTGCAGCCTTGTGGGAGAACCTAAGCCTGGCTCGAGTTTTGAGACCTGCCTTGAGTTTTGAGATCTGTGTCAGTCACTTCCATATCGGGGTGACTCAGCAAGACCTGTTTTGCCCTGCCTTTGCCCTGACGTTTCTGATGTGAAGCTTTGTCATTGGCATTGTCAGTTACCCATTACCCTCCGTTACTGTTCCCTGCCTCCTATGCCATCTCTTCCCATACCTAAGTGCCCACCTCCTTGCTTTCTCTAAATAAGCAAGTGCCTAGTTTAATTAAGTGAGTTCCTGCTTCAAGAAGACTCCCAGCCTGGCAAGTTTCTTTTGGGTAGTCGACACTTGCCATTCTGCTCAGCCCTGGACAGACCTGGCTGGACCAGGTTCTCTCCTCTCTCCTGGACCTGCTGGCAAGGAGCTGACAGCTTGTAATTAGAAAAGAACTAGCAAACGTATTCTGAGAGGTTTTCTTGTTAGGATGTATCTGATATGGTCTTACCAAGGCCACCTGGGTCTCATAAGTTAATATACCCAAAACTCAATTTCCTATCTAGATGATATCTTTTCACAGTCTCCCTTGCTTCTTCTGCTGGATCCCTAAATGCTGATAATCACAGTGATTTTCTGTGACTATCTTTCATTTCTGTATAAATTTTCATTTATGATAGCATTTACTTCCATAGATTGACATTACAGTAACTCCCTATTAAAACCGTCGCCATTTTCAGTACCTTGCCATTGAATACAAGAATCATACTTATAGAGGCTCATTGGAGATCTTCACAGAGATTGATTTTATATACCATAAATTTAAGATGGCCTGACTTTGCTTTTTACTTTCTCCTTCTTTTTGTTTCTTCTTCAACCTAATCTTTCTCACCTTTCCCCAATTAAAATACATAGTTCGTAAGTACTTTGTTAGCCCTAGTCCTTAAATGGATCAATGAGGTCATCAAATCTCATCTCCTACTCTTGTCTTTCTATCTCACAACCATCTCCTGTTTGCATAACCACTTTTCTTCTGCGTGACTGACCTTCTTCTCTTTTCTAAGGATGGTTAGTTTTCTTCACAGTAGTGCAGATTTTCCAAATTGAAAATCAAATTACTCCATTCTCCATCCTCCTCCAATGATTTTACATGGCAAGGGAGAGAAATAGTCAAACATCTCATTTTTTAGTTCCCTAAAATGATATCTGCAGTTTTCTTCTTGGGCCTCATCTGACCACTCATTCTGTACCATTATTTATTGGCCATTGTTGCTTATCTTTTTTCTCAGCCACTCTCATATCTGTCTCAGAGCCTTTACTCTTGCTGTTTCTCCTTCTTAGCATTTTTTAAACAAGGTTGTTTGTGATGACAGTTTATTTTCATTGCTCCAATCTTAAATTAAATGAGGGCAGACTTCTGGGCCGGAGGGACTCTTGGGTGCACCCTAGCTAAAGCACCTAGGTTTGAAACACTGTTACTTATTTATCAACCTATTACTTTCTTTTATTTTACTTACTTCCATCACAGAATTAATCATTGTGTAAAATTAGCTCATATCTATTCATTTTGTTGCATAATTGTTACCATTCTTTCTCTGCTGGATTATAGGCTTATTGAAATAAGAGTCTTGCTAACACTGTTGTTGTATAGCAATTTCTTCCAGATGAAACAATCTATTTTGAAGAGATTTCAAAAGCCCTGTCATTCCCAGTGTTCTATGTGTCATGGTTGTGTCTCAAAATGTGAACTCTCAGTTACTCCCATGCCATGCTTATCTGCCTATTGTTATGCTTACCTCTATGGTGATCAAGGACTCTCACCCTTTGAAACTTTAAGCCGCAAATAAACTTTCTTCTAGGAGTTGGTGATGGTGTCTTCTCCTAGCAATGGAGAGGTATCTAAGATATGCCCCTTTCCCATTGGCTGAGTAATCAGGAGGACACAATCTTGCATGTCTTCTAGGTCTTTATCTTTTTCCATGTCATTTGTGATAGTCTTTTCCTTAACAAAAACTGTACATGTATTCATCTCTATGTTTTACATTTGTTTATTATTTCTTTTACTTTATATTTCATAGTATGCATGGTGGTTTGTATATGCTTTGCTCAGGGAGTGGCACTATTTGGAGGTGTGGTCCTGTTGGGATAGGTATGGCCTTGTTGGAGGAAGTATGTCATTGTGAGTGTGGGCTTTAAGACCCTCATCCTAGCTGTCTGGAAGCCAGTATTCTGCTAGCAGCCTTCAGATGAAGTTATAGAACTCTCAGCTCTTCATGTACCAGCCTGCTTGGATGCTGCCATGTTCCCGCCTTGATGATAATGGACATAACCTCTGAACTTGTAAGCCAGCCCCAATTAAATGTTGCCCTTATAAGAGTTGCCTTGGTCATGGTGTCTCTTCACGGCAGTAAAACTCTAACTAAGATAGTATGTAAGTACATCATTTCCTCTTTCCCTTTCCTCCATCGAAATCTTCTCATAGACTTTCCTTACTCTCTTTCATATTAATTATTGTTACATGTCTTTCTCTCTCTCTCTCTCTCTCTCTCTCTCTCTCTCTCACACACACACACACACACACACACACATACACACACAGAGATACTTCTAAGTATAAGGTGCTCAGTCTGTGTTATGTTATTTTTATATTTTTATGTATATTTCCTGGGACAACCATTTAGAATTGGATAGCCAATTTAGGTGCTCTTCCCTGGGAAAGACTATTTCTCGCACTCTCAGTGTTCCTTAGTTACCTGCAGTTCTCTATGTAGGCCTTGTAGTCTTTCACTCATGACGGTTGTTATCCTTGTTCTGCTCATGTTTAGGTGGTCATGTTGGTGAGACTTCTGGCCTTACTAGGAGTCATAATCTTGGATCCATGTCCCCAATCTTCTGGATCTTAAACTTTTTCCACTACCTTTTCCTCAGTGTTTCCTGAGACTTTAATGTGGGAGATGTTTTGTATATGTATCCACTGGGTTTCACTCTGTATTTTAATTTGTCATGGTTTTCTGTAGTGGTTTCATCCCTGGGGGGTAGCTTTAATGGTACCAGAAGGCAACATTCAAGCATCAAAAGGAGCAATCAACCAACAGATCTGCCCAGCTAGGATGCCTATGAACCACAATAATGACTAGTGTGGTATGACTAATGTGGTGTAGTAGTGGCATGCATACATTGTTGGTAACCAACAGTTCTCTCATTAGACATAAGATCCATTCAACAAGAAAAATCATGCCTAGAGCTATAAACCTAGCCAAATACTCAGGACTATTGAAGGCATGGATATCTAGGAGAACCTGTAACAATCACTTTATAAGACAGGTATAATCTCTAACTACATTCTAAATATTTGTCCTTATACACACATATAAGTGTAGTCTTCGCACCTTGTCAAGGAAATCTCCTTTGCAACATTTTGTCTGATTTAAATATAATTAGGTAGTAATGTTTTCAAATCTTCAGGTTGTTGCTTGTTGCCAGTAATTCTACTGTAAAATTTCTAGGTTTGTGGGGTAGTTAGACTATCAGGTTACAATTTTTCTGTTTAACTGTAATTGGACCTAAGCTGACTCAAGATACTTTTATTTTGAAAACAAAACACTGTATTTTATTTTCTAAAATGCATCTGAATAAGCCATCAGTGAAGTGCATGTCAAAAGGGTAGCTCTTGACCTTTAAAATATATAATGACTATAACATATAATACGTTTCCAAATCCTTATTATTGCAATGTGTATAAATATAAGGCATTGCAATGAATAAATTTGAGAAATCTCTATTTTTGATGTTAATCTTGCCATTGACAAAGCTTATGTATTAGCCAGCATGAGGGAACTGATGTGAAGATACACGTGTTCATTGCCCTGACAACTGGCCTTTCAGTAAATAGATTTTCCAAATGTCATTCACCAAGTAAGACTGTTTTGCAGCCTATGAAGCTTAATCATGTCTGTGAATGGGCTACCCTTTCAGCTTTGCCAACCAATAACTTTGCCTAGGATTGAAAATTTATATTTGAAATGAAAAATATTTTAACAAAAGTACACATCTTTAATATTTAGTATATATGTTTGCTTGACAAATATTCCTTGGGCATATAGGAAATGTGAGTCACATTTTCTTCTTGGGTTCCAGTGGGCAACAGTACGCATTGAAATTTTAATTGGTAACTGACAAGTTGTTTCCCCTTTAGCCTTGATATTCTTCAAATTTTCCCATGCCTAATATAAACTCTGATTTGCTATTTTATCTAGGTTTTGAATTAAAGTAAACTCAGCAAATGCTCATTGGATTGCATAGATTAAGTGGATACTGGGTTTAAGTCTAGGTTATTATTTTATGTGTGTAATATAAAACTTTATGTATAATATAAAACTTTACAGGATGGCATACAATATCTGCATTATTCTTTTGCTAGTTTTTCTTCACGTCTAGTATAATCATAGGACAGATGTGTTAACTTTCCCTCTGAGTTGGAGCTTCATCCAGAGTCTTAATTTCCTGCACCAAAATTAGGAAAGGTAGTAGTTAGTTTCTATTTATGATTCTACATTAAATTTCTGTCTAGTCTCCAATACTATGTGTTGCCTACATATGAGAAATTCAATACCAATTAAGAAGCAGCATACTGCCGGGCAGTGGTGGTGCACACCTTTAATCCCAGCACTTGGGAGGCAGAGGCAAGTGGCTTTCTGAGTTCCAGGCCAGCCTGGTCTACAGAGTGAGTTCCAGGACAGCCAGATTTACACAGAGAAACCCTGTCTCAAAAAAGTCAAAAAAAAGGAAAAAAAAAAGAAAAAAAAAAGAAGCAGCATGCCTTATATTTGTCTGAAAGTCAACTCCCATTGATGCTTAACTCATAGGTTGTTATCAAGAACACATGGATTATGGTATATAATGTATATAGTCTTCTAACATCAAGTTACCTTATAGTAAGCCATCAGAAGTCTATAGATATAGCATTTCTTAAAATGCCTACACAAAATCTCAGCTCAAGCAATCATTTTTTACCTCTTGTTCTGGAGCTGGTCTAGAGCTTCAAAGCTGGATCGAATCAAGAGATGTAAGAAGGATGTTTGAACAGAAGAGCACTTTCTTGTCTGGCTTGGTGAACCAACGAGTTTACTGGGACCACTTACAGGGCACAGGTGAGGGACTGCTTACAGGAGAATGGGTGACTCAATGATGGCTGCATTACTAAAAAGCCAACCAGAACATGAGTGATCACTTACAGAAGCCACACCGCTGGAACCCTTATGTATCTTGTAGACAGATTGCCAGGTTAGAAAGTTTCCTCCTGTGGTTGTTTCATGCTTTTCATAACCTTATTGACCTTGAAAATATGGAAACTCTGTGAGCTTATAGGGCCTTATAAGTTTTATTGGTTTCCTGTGTCTTGTGAACTTCCCTCCACCATGGAATTGCTTTAATTCAAATGAAAAAACTATACAAGTCAAACCTAGATATCTTTTCCTGCCTCCCACTGATAAGTTTCCATTCAGTTTTGAGAAGGGGCAGGAAGTACACTTCCAGGTAAACCTTTATGAATTCTTCTGTTCCAGCTTCCTGCATCTAGGGTAGCAGTGGGTGTGAGGGAAGGTTAGCAACAGTGAACAGCTCAAAGTAACACTTATTCTTTATCTTAAAATACTAGATCAGAGAAATTAAACTGTCTGTGTAATGATGTTTACTCTTAAAGATGAAAGCTCTATGGAATGAGCTTAGGAATTATCAGGAAAAAGATGTAATTTATAGGAAAAGCAAGCAAGTGTTTGGGCATTGTTGCAAGCAGAGACTTCTACTTGTAGACACATAATATTATTGGTTACATCGATGGTTCATCTAGATTGCATTTAGATTACCATAGAAGCACACTTATGAGGGTGTTTCTAAAAAGGTTTACCTGAATTAAAAAAAACCAACTTTGAATATAGGGGGCATCTTCCTATGGACTAAATACCAGACTGATTAAAATATAAACTAACTAACTAACTAACTAACTAACTAACTAACTAACTAAGTTGAACACTAGCATTCTCCTTTGTCTACATCCTGGATGCTGATGCAACATGGCTGACCACCTCATTCCCTAGCTCCCTGCCTTCTCTGACAGGATGGACTGTATTCTACAGACCTGTGAGGCAGATAGGACTCATATTCCTTATTTTGCTTTTGTCAGGTATTTCATCACTAGAAGGAGAAAAGTAATTAATAAAGTTACTTGTAGGGCATATGTCTAAAATATACAGAAATAAACTTCCATAAATCCAAAGGAATCAGTTCCGTGGCAGAGGATTAGATTAGAAGAGGCACTGGAGAAGTTGAGTAATCAGAAACCATTTAACAAAATATAGCTTAGAGATCATGCAATACTATTTTTAGGCTTATCTCCCTTAGAATTCATTAATTTATGGCTTTAGGACTATTTTAGATATCACTGAGGAAGTAATCTGTGCAACTGGCCTTTTTAAAAAAAAAATACTGCTTTTTCTAAGAACTTCTATAGACCCTAGGTTATAATCTATTGCTTGTTTGATTCTAGCTTGGTGAATCAATAAACTCATATTTGTCTTAATCATGATTAAAAAAAATGCCATTCTTCTCCACAGGACCATGATATCACAGGATAAAGCAGGCCAGAAGCCACACAAAGGAAATACAGCTATTTTTCTATTTCTATTAAAGAATATTAACATTAATTTAAGTTTTGTATCTGACAGATAAATGATAATGTTTAAATATTTAAATTATAACTTTTGAAAGTCATATTATAGAGACTTCATTAGATGGAACCATCCAAAATTTTACTGGCCATGGTATGAAGTAATTGAGAGTTCCACTGTTCATCATAATTATACCTAACGTTTATATACCTACAAGGTGCATGTGTTTTCAGAACTCCCGTGGTATTTACTTCATTTCTGTCATCTGGTACATCTATTTTCTCACCTCTATCAACATTATATCCTTTGAGGGATCATACTTAACAGCTAGGGAACTCATCAAAATTGGAGGTTTTCTTTTATACTTAAATATAAAACACCTGCTTTATTTGTCCTGTGGAGATAGAGAGATGGCTCAGCAGATAGAGTACTTACCATGTAAGCTTGGCTACTTGAGTGTGGCTCACAAGATTCCATCCTTGTAGAAGCCAGATGCAGTGGGTGGCATAACGACCAGTAGTCTCAGGAAATCGGAGGAAGGTAGAAGTAAAGTCAGGAGACTCTTGAGAAGCTCTAGAGGAAGCCAGTCTAACTCATGTAGTAGCAGTGAAGAGATCTGGTCTCCAGCAAGGTGGCAAGGCTAAGAAATAAATACCCTTGAAGGCTGTCCTTTAGCCCCATACACATCCCACTTGTTTGATGCTGTCATTAAATAGCTGCTCATTCATTGAGTTTGCTTCACTGAATTAAGCAGTCAGGATCTATGAGGTTGTCTCAGTGTTTTCCAGAATGATGTGAGGTCTGAAGGTTCTTTTTGTTAGCTGAGACTGTAACTTGTATATTCTGGAGGGTGAAGCGCTGCTAGTGACAGGGGCACTGGTTTCTTTTCCATTGTGCTCCAATAAAAGGTGGAAAATAAAGAGGACATTAGGGAAGGGGATGATGAGGAAGCCTTAGACAGAGCATAGGCATCAGATGGAATGAGGGGAGCTAGTGATGAACTGCCTTGTTGGACCATCAGCCTCATAACATCAGGCTCTTGTCTACCTTTGCATGGCTTTAGCTCCAGGACCTCCAGCAATACTTTGCTCATGTGAGTATAACACATATTTTTACAAGATGAATGTTGAATTACACAAGGGATTTTCTTCCCATTCATCTTCTGCCTTCTGGGAGTAAAGTTTATAGCTGTGGCTCGATTCCCAGAGGTTAAAAAGGGAATTAGTTTCACCAGAATTTCCTCTTAAGATGCTCTTCAGCTCAGCATGGAGTAAATTTCTTTTGTGCCCTTTTAGGAGACTGAGATTGTGATTCTCCAGTTTAATGTCCACAAGATGAAAGTCATCAATTAATGGTAAATTTAAAACAGCTTACAAAACACCACAAAGGAAGTGCAAAAGGAAATTGGGGATAAATTGCAAATGTTCCTAATGCTATCTGAAACTCTTTAGTCATGAAAAAGGAATAGAAAAGAGTCTAACTTTTTAGAGGCTTCTGTAGAGGCTTATGCAGGACATGCAATGTATATGGATTTGGTGTTTCCTATTTTTAAAAATTATATTGCTAAGTTTAAAGTAAGAGCAAGTATCACTTGAAAATGCATAGTGAGAACAATTTTTCTGCTTATTTTTAATTTGATTTATATACATAATGACATACATTTTATTTAAATTTATAACAATGGCTTGTTTCTCCCAGGTCATCTGAGGGTCTGTTAAATACTTACCAAATATTATTCCAAGTGTCCCCAGCTTCCTCACAAGTTGGAGAAGCTCAGATTAACTTTGGCAAAATGGATTTCATTCCATAAAATCTATGTTCCCTGCTTTTATGTTCCTTGTGTTACTTAGCTGAGATACAGTTTCTCTATAAGATTAATTCAGCTTCATGAGTATATAATTTCCTTCATAATAAAATAAAAACTATTGAGTGAAAGTCATAATTACCCCTTTGTGCCCCACAAAAATAAGGCTTCATTTTCGTTCATTCTAGATTGTCAGTATTTTTAGTAGTTCTCTTATTTCTAACCCAACTTCAATTTCTCTTTTAAGCATCCATGGCTTTGATCCAAAATTTTATGAGTTAAAAATTTACTTTCCCCTTGTTCCTAAATTCCTCACAGCTCTTTATTGTATCCCAGTTTCTATTGTGTGCTTGCTTCCTCTTCCCTTTCTCGTTCGCTACTATAGATACATACGGAATACAGGCTATATCCAAGAATTTGGCTAAATTAAATTAATAAAAATTCTTTAAAAGAAGTTACTTTGCTTCTTATTAATTAAACTCCCTTTGTTCAACTCCCATATCTACTAGTCTGCACTCTACATGGGAAGACTCCATGTGGCAAACATATTTGATGTTTAATACCTAGTAATCTACTTCACCAGACTTGCATTGGCTTTTAAAATTCCCAACTCATTTACCTGAACAGATTTCTTCTTAGGAAAGTATGCTGGGTAGATTTAACCTCCTTACATTTTTTTCATGTTTCATCTCCTCTTTCATTTCAATCAGGGGCCTGCCACTGCTTCTCAGAAAGGGTAATAGGAGGACTTTGCCATATAAAGTCTTAATGAATGAGCAGCTTTTTACTTCGCTCTGATCCTTCTGAAATGATAAAAATCATTATTATTTTTTTACAAAGTGAATATTTTATTCCTTTCTGAAGGTATTCTAAAAGTAACCCCGGTGATGATACACACACTCTCTCTCTTCTTTAATTTTTTTACTTTTTAAATGTATTTATATATTTAATTTACAGCCTGATTGCAGCCACCACCTTCTTCCTCTCCTTTCATTCTCATGCTCACACCTCCTCCCCTATTTCCTCCTCTGCTTTTTCTCAGAGAAATAGATCCCCCTCCCATGGTTACCAACAAGTTGCAACAGGATTAAGCACATTCTCTCCCACTGAGGTGAGACAAGGAAGCCCAGCTATGGGAAAGGGATCCAAAGGCAGGCAACAGTGTCAGAGACAGCCCCTGTTCTAATCTTTAGAGGACCTACAAGAACAAGTTGTACATCTACTACATCTGTGGAGAGGACCTAGGGCCAGCCCCTGCATGCTCTTTGGTTGGTGGTTCAGTCTTTGTGAGCCCCCATGGGCTCAGGTTAGTTTGCTCTGTAGTCTTATGGTATCCTTGATCCCTTTAGATCCTTCAGTCCTCCCTCTTTCCCTAAAACTCCCTGAACTCCACCTATTTGTTTGGCTGTGAGTTAGGGGATATAGACCCTGAAGAGGTCATCTTCAGTAGCCAGGGCGGGCTCCCCGTGGAGGGAGGGGGACCCAAACCCACCCACAAAACCTTCAACTCAAAATTTGTCTTGCCTACAAGAAACAGGTATAAAGATGAAGCAAAGATTGAGGGAATGGCTGACTAATGACTGGCCCCACTGGAGATCCACCCATTGGGAGAGAGAAAACTCTTGACACTATTACTGATACTTAGCTATGCTCCCAGATATGAGCCTAGCATAATTGTTTTCTGAGAGGCTTTATTGAGAAGCTGATGGAAAGAGATGTAGAGGCCCTTTGAAAATTTTAATTATCGTAATAAAATTAATAATATTTTGTCAGCAAATGCAATTTTTTATTTCATTTGAAAGGTAATTTAGTTTTGTCCTTTTTTCTTTCATTTTTCTGTTTTTTTTTTTTTGTCGGTCATGATAATGACTTTCCTTATATTTTGGTGACACTCCTATATGCCTCCCTGATTATCCAGCAAGTAGTTCTTTCTTTTTGTGGCATTTACTTGTTGTAGGACTCCCAGGTTTTTCATAAACAAGATTGCTTATGTGAAACTGAGTAAAAGAGTTGTTTTACGTCTTTAAGTTTTCTTCATAAATATTAGATATGAGAATTCCCCCAACTTAGTAAATGAAAAATGACAAGCACGAGGCAGTGCCTTTACCCAGGATGAGTGTTTGGTCTGACCCAAAAGGTCGACTGTCACATATTCAAAACAGGTTTGTGACTTTCTGTTGCATCCTTGTAATGAAATGTTTGACTTACAAAGCAAGCAGCCATCTGGATTCTCCAGAAGACTGGCAGGATGATCAAAGACCCAGGCACTGCCATTGATTTCAGATATTATAACATAAAATGGTAACTGTATTAGAAGAGAATTAGTGACCTCTCTTCCTGTCTTGTGTTCTATCGACCAAGTTATTTTCTTTAATTACTTCAAACACTTATTATCAGTGGTGTGTGTGTGTGTGTGTGTGTGTGTGTGTGTGTGTGTGTCAGATTCAAGTTAGGCTATTGGGAACCCACTGTGTGTATATATAATTTACAATGAGACTAGGAAGAAAATTTCCATGGTTTATTGTTGATAAAATTTCAATAAATCAGCAAAACTCAGGGCACTTAGTATATGTTCTTTTATGCTGCTATTTATTTTTTCTTTCGTTCTCAGGTCCCCTTTATCTAACTGGTAGTGTTTTGGACAGATTATTTTCATTTTTCATTCTTCTACATTCAGGGATTTGCACAGAACACTGAGTGGACACCCTTGGATGGTTTTAACTTATTGGGAGAGTACTGGTAACTCATTGTATTAACTATGGCTTGCAAATGGATAGCATACTGGTAAGAACTGTCATAAACACTCTTACAATAGCTGACATTGTATTCTTGTTCTCCTATTGTACAGTGTAAATTCTGCTGCAAGAATCTACTCACTGTCAAACCAGAAAATGTGTCCTGAGGCTCTCCTCTGGTTGTAGACCTAACCTGGTTTATAAGGATAATCTGTGCTTCCAGAAGCTCTCTTCCATCAATGATAGAAAAAATGAATTTCATTATGGGAAGACATGTCCTCTCAAGTTCCTAATGTATGTCCATCTTCATCATAATTTTGTTGAAAGGGGTTAACCAAATTATGATATTCAAATGAAATTTTATTGATATCTAGGTAAAAAGGAATGTTTGGGATCCAATGATTTATTTATTTATGCCATATTACATTAATATAATGGTATAGCCTACATTGTCAAAATTAGAGTAATCTTCAGCACAACAATGGGATCAAAGGAAAGAAAACCAGAAATATGGAAGCATAGGACTTGAGGGAAAAGTATGCTTAAAGCCTAAAATAAGACCTCTGGACACTTGTTGCAGCATGAAAGTCATCAGCAACAAGGCAAGCAGAAATTCTAAGATGAAGTGTATATTAGGTACTCAATGAAAGAATCAGTGGTTAATGAGTGATACTTATGGAAGAAAACTAAAAATATGAGATGCATTTTTTTTTTCTGAAAACAGACATGGCATGAAAGTATACTTTTGATTGTATGAAAGAAAATGTCACTATCTTAAATAATTGTTGGCTAAATGTGGAACTATACTCAAATTGTTTATTTATGTATACTTTATTGTTCAATATGCCTATTAATCACATTAATAATCTATGAACTTCAATAATTTGTATTAGGAAAAAGAAACAAGATACACAGTATGTACTCACTGATAAGTGGTTATTAGCCCAAAAGTTCAAAATACCCAAGAGTCACTTTGCAGCAACAGTAGGGCTGACTGTGAGGTCCCAGATGGAGGACTTGGAGAAGGGACTGAAGGAGCTGAGGGAGTTTGCAGCCCCAGGGAGGGAGCAACAGTGGCAATTGGCCTGACCCTGCGATACCCCTGGAGACTGAATCACCAACCAAAAAATACACATGGAGAGAACCATGGTGTTGGCCACATATCCGGCAGAGGAGGGTCTTGTTAGACTTCAGTAGGAGCAGAGGCCCTTGGGCCTGAGGGTGTTAGATCCCCCAGTATAAGAGAATGCCAAGGAGGAAAGAGGAGAGTGGATGGGTGGGTGGTGGAATAACCCCATATTGTGAGGGGAAGAGGGAAGCCAATGGGGAGGTTCCAAAGGGGAGATCTGGAAAAGGGGAAACATTTGAAATGTAAATAAAGTATGAAAAAAAAGAAATGCAATTAGGAGACAGATGGTATCATAAAGTGCTAATAGCCAAATTGAATGAAATCCTGTTATTACAGGAGGTACACATGCTAAATATTGATTTAAATTACATTAGATTCACTCTTCTTTTCCTGGTTAAAAACTCAAGGCAAAGCACACTTCAACTGAAGATTTTAAGTGGTTGTTAATACAGAGAGATGATGTGTTATAGACATTTACACAGAGCACAAATATCAAAGATGGTGGTTGATGTGGACTGTGCACTGCTTATGTGAGGTTGATAAACCAGTGAGCTAAATGACTTAAGATGAATGGAATATGAGATGTAAAGAAACTTGAACTTAATGGTCTTTAGGAATAGTATCATATCATTTCGGTTTGTGACCCTTGTAGTGGCACCTGATTAAAAACTGCCACTTCCAATAGATAAATTTGTCTTCTAGAGTAATAATCTTATCAGTATTATAGTTATGAACAAACACCAGTTTGCTTTAATGAATTAAAAAAAATCAATCAAGCCATTTGTTTGATATACTACCAGTATATCTGGAAGTCTTATTTTATATATTATTTCATTCTTTTTTTTATACAAATTATTCTCTCTTCCACATCTCTCTTCTCTCTCCCTGTGTCTCACTTCTGCTCTCTCTATTCTGACTTCTGTCTCATTAGTCTCATCTCTTTCTCCTCATTGTCTCTTGCTTCTTTTGCTGTTTTGGTTTAGTTGTCTATGAACTTTCTATTAGGCACATATGTTTCATTGACTCAAAAAGCATCACTGTGCTCTGCTTTAGCCCAAGACCACCTTAATGCAAAACTTAAGTTGATAATGTATCCAGAAAACTACTGCTTTTCAGAAGTATTGACATTTGTGTCTCTTCTCATCTTCTTCAGAATGGACTCACAGGACACTATCATTTGCCTCATGTGGCATTATTAATCTCCATAGGACGAGGTACTAGACACTTACAGGTAATTCCTTTCCTTCACTAATCCTAATGGAAAGGCTTTCTGTAACACTTGTATTCCTGTCTCTGTGATTGTTCCTCGTACATATACTCAGATAGAAAGTCAAAGAATTAGTGGGCTAGAGATGACACATTTTGGGTTGAAGGGCTGGGTAGATTAATGTCTGCCTCTTTCCTCTAGAAGTCTTGCCTGGCTACAGGAGTGTTCACTTCATTCTCTATATCCCTCTCTGGTAGGAATCTCAACAAAGCTCATCCCCCTAGACTCCCTGTAGCTTCCCCTCCCTGGCTTCCAGCTAGTCCCAGAGATGCTTCCCACTGATTTCCATTCTCACTCCCAACTTTCTCCTGCCCAGTCTTTCCCCACACTTGATCTCTATCACAGTTCCCTGTCTCCATCCACTTCTGATGATTATTTAGTTCCCCCTTTTGAGTGATATTCACACCCATCCTCCCTGGACCCTCTTTAGTCCCTGGAACCAGTTTCTTTGAGTCTGTGGATTGTAGCATGGTTATTGTGCACTTTATGGCTAATGTTCACTCATAAGTGAGTACATACCATACGTGTATTCCTGTCTCTGGGCTACCTCACTCATGAGGTTATCCTCTAGTTCCATCCCCATCATGAATTTTGCAGGGAAATGGATGGAATTTGAGAATATAATCCTGAGTGAGGGATGGAATTATTGAGTCAGTGATTATGCATGTATTTAATAAATACTTCCATACCGTTTCTAGAATGGTTAGGATGATAGAATGGTTACTTCTATCATTGGTGCCTGAAAGTTTTGTTTCTGTTGATAACAATGTCTATGTCATGGTCCCTTCCTTTACAGGTATGCTGGAAAGAGTACAAGTAAAGACTGTGTTTTCCTTTGTGTTGACACACTTACTATCTTGCTGTATGTCCTGATGAAACCATCCACCTTGTTATGACATGTATGGAGTCACCTATGTGACAAGGAAGTGAAGGACTGAGACCTTTATCCTAATTAGTAGCAAGGATGTGAAATTCTGCCAATAAGCCCTGGAGTGAGCCTCAAACCTTTAAGGTGACTATACCCTTGTGAGACATTCAGAAACAGAGGACTCAGAACCACAGGAATGACAAGTGTATGCATGATAGATGAATGTGTTGTCATGAATGTATATTCTTAACTAGTCCTATTTGGGGATAATCTATGACACAGGTTCAGACTAGTTTATTCTACAATTTGCATATACAGTGAACATTTAGACAATGATAATATACATCATTTCCCCATGTTTCTGTTTATGCTGCATCTTTGCTTCTTTATTTGTGTGCTTGCCTATTGATGTGTAGGAAATATTATTATATATTAATTTATGTATTACTTAGGTTTGTTGCCACTTTTTTGGCTTTTTTTCTCTCTTGGTATGCTAATTTAATATAATCTAATTTATCTGATTTTTGTCCTTTATCATTAGGGAATTTTTTATGCACTGTTCAAAAAATTTCTGTTTGTTTCAAGGCATGAAGATATTGATCTTGTACAAGATTATTTTTTCCATAGATTTGCATTTAATCTATAATCCATTTGAAATTTGTTATGCTTATAGAGCCTTTCTCACATGAATATCTAATTAATTGAGGTAACTTATTGGAAAAAATCACCCCCTTTTCATTGTAATAAAATAAAATATTTTCCATAAATCACACATTGTTAACTTATTCAGTATGCTGTCTTCACTTGGATAAACTATAAATAAAAATTTTCCAATATTTTCATTGAATGACCCTTTGTTAAGGTAGGTAAAAAGAAGAACTTACGCAGAAGAAAAGAGATACAAGAAAGTGATTATTACTCTTAGCAAGTGTTCTCATGTAGCTGTTAATGTTCAAAAGTAAAGGGGTTTGTGGTCTTTACTTCTCCTCATCACTTCGGCGCCTAGGTTTTCGTCTTTATTAAAAATTGAAAATAGATTCTTCTCTCATACATCTCTGCTACATTTTCCCTTCCTCCAATCTTCCCAGCTCCTCCTTACCTTTCTTCTTCCTCAGATACACTCCTTGCCCATTTCCTCTTTAGAAAAGAGCAGACCTCTGAGAGATGACAGCCAAATGAGACAAAGCAAGACACAATAAGACAAGACAAAAGCCCTCATATTGAGGCTGGACAAAGTAACCCAATAGGAGAAAATGAGTCTCCAAAGAAGGTAAAGAGCTAGAGATACACATGTTCCCATTATTTGGATTCCCACAAAAGATCCAGCTAACAGTCAAAATATATACTCGGAGGACCTGATACAGAGCCATTCAGGCCCATGTTTGTTATTTCAGTCTCTGTGAACTCATGTGAGCCCTACTTAGTTGATTCAGTGAGTCATGTTCTTCTGATTTTCTCCAGTCACTCTGACTCTTAGAATCTTTCCTCCTTCTCTTCTGCATAGGGTTCCCTAATATCCTATGGGAGGGACCTGTTGAAGACTTCCAATTTAAACTCTTCTTGTATAATGTGGTCTTTTTGCCCACTCCCATCTACTGCCTGATAGGAATCATTTCATCAATTGTTTTTCTTTTTGCCAGTCATGTTTGGTTGTAGCCTACATCTGTGAGTTATCCAGTCTCTGGTTTCCAGCCATCCAGGCAGTATAGACAATGGTTTCCATCTGCTGGTCTGGACCTCAAGTTAAACTAAACAGTTATTGGCCATTCCCACAAGATCTGTGCCTCCACATCTCTCAGGAGGGACAGATTGAAGGTCATGGATTTTGAGGCTAATTTGGTGCCCAAGTTTCTCTTTCCGTAGCCTGCAGAGTATCTTCTTGTGAGAAAGAGACTAGAGTGTAGAGGTGAAGGTTCCAATCAGGCACCAGCTTGACCTCTCTATGTTCAATGCCTAAATTTTCTTCTGAAAGCTATCCTGCTGATGAGCAATATCCCTAGAAACGCTCCAGGTGCTCAGCAGCACACAAGCATGGTGGTAGTTTTGCACTGACCTTGTTTATGGTTGCAGTTAGACAGGGCTCTTTTGATAAGTAGTTCTGCAGTCTTTGGTTTTTCCATCCATGCCAGAGTATCAAGACAATTAATTACAAACTCTTTTTCTAACACCCCCCCCCCCAAATTCTCTTTTCTGGATAGAAGTCTCAGACATTGGGAGCAGAAAATATGTCATACCCTTTCCAATGTGCAGGGTGATAATAATGTGTAGATCTTATTCCAGGCTTTTTAGACCATACCAGTGATGATTTCATTCTGTTCACTCATCCATCTCAGAATCACTTAATCATTGTAGCTTTATAAAACTTCTGACTTGGGGTAAGATAAGTTGTTTAGCTCTGTTCTTTATCAAGATTGTCCTGGGTACTGTTGGCCTTTTTCATTCTATGTAAATTTTAGAGTCAGTTTGCCAATTTTCCGAACAAGCAAGCAACAGATAAATAACAAACACCTGCTGGGCTTTGTACTGGGATTTCTCTGAATTTCTAAGTTGAAGTAGAATTGACATTTTAAAAGAATATGTCGCCTGAACAATACATAATTTAAGAATTAAAATCAATCTTCTTCAAGGGAAGTTAGCATAAGTTTGATTCTTGAATCAATTAAAACTTGATTTTATCATATTGAAAAAAGAGAACCAACAATATTTTATCTGGATGCAGCCACTTGTTCAACTCTGTGACTATGGCCACTTTCTTTGTTTTACTAAGGAGGTGCCATTTATTTGGCTTAGAAATGGACAGCCTTGCCAGTCACTCAGGTGACTAAGAACAGGTACCCTGGTTTCTTGCATTCACTTACATCTCTCTGAACATGTTCTAGGCATCACTGATTCCTCTGAGGTAAATTTCAGGTAGAGCAAAAGCTTCTAGACCTGCAAAGGATACTAGGTCTCCTTGAGGCTTATCCTTGGTATTGAAAATATTTCTGGGAAGGTGGAGCCTTGTTTCACATCTTAGCCATGTGTATATGTTGATATTGAAAGGAAAGAGCCCTTGGGATCTGCCAATAGCATCTTGAGGCCAGATGTCATACCTCATTCACCATGGACCCACTGTACTCTCTGGTATGAAGACTTAACTCTTTTTTCCTTTACTCTACTACACTAAGAAGATGTCATACAACTATTGCTATTTGAATTCAGGTTCCACATGTATTAAAAGGATAATATGGAAAAAGTCAGAAAGCCTCCAATAAAACAAAACAAAATGAAACTAATAAAAAAACAGAGAGCCCATCTTTGAAGATTACAGGGAAGATTGTAGAGGAATGGTCTATCCTGAGATTACAGGAAGCATGAGAAGAAGAGGGACAAAACGAGAAAGTGACTAGAGAGTCAAGGAATAACTTACAGTATGGTACTGGTAAGTTTTCCCAGAAGGCCGAAATACCCAAGTTAGTTTCCTGGATAAGACACATTGGGTACTTACAAAGTAGTGCCTAGAAGCCTCTAGCATCTCCTTTATCTGTCGTTTGATGCCCGTATTTTCTTATATGTACTACTTAGGCAACTTCATTGGACTACTCTGTGTGTTTCCATTTCGTAATTCTATTGTACCAGGATTTTAAAAGTACAAATAATTAGGCAATATGTTTATTCACTATTGAGATTGTAGGATCAACCTTAGTTTGCTTACCAGGTGAGAAAATGAAGAAATAACTATTTCTGACTTTGGTGTTTGTGGTTAGTACTGATGTTTGTTTGTTTGTTTGTTTACTTATTTATTTTTAAACTGACATGAATCGTGACTTTGAAATATCCTTTTCCACTGGAAAACTCTTATCCATCCTAAAGGTCTCAGTTGAAGTGTCTTTTTCTGAGAAACCTTTCTCAAATATCTCAGTTAGAATCGTGTGTGTGTGTGTGATGTATGTGTGTGTGTGTGTGTATATATATATATGTGTGTGTGTGTGTGTCTATGTGTGTGTGTGTAGTGTATGTGGTATGTATGTATGTATATGTGTGTGGCATGTGCACAAATGTGTGTGTATATGCAGGGTATGAGTATGTATATGTATGTACATGTGTGTGTGTTCACATGTGACAGGTTGACTTTAGCTATTTAGAACATAGTTCTCCATTTTATTAGTTATTATTTGAAACAGGATCACTCAGTGAACCTCGAGCTTGCTATTTCAATTAGATTGCCCAACAAGCCCTGAAATCCTCTTATTTCTGTCCCAGTTTACCAGTACTGGAGTTAGAAGAGTATGTCAACACATTCAGCTTTTATATGTATTCTGGGGATCCAAACTCCTGTCCTTATGCTTATGCAGCAAGCATATTACCCACTGAGCCATCTCAGCAGCATTCACACAGAGTTTCTACCTTTCCCTGAAGTGTTCCTCTAGGTCTCTTCATTCACTGCTTTTCCTTTCAGACTTTTTTCACTTTCTTTTATAATTACTTGTAAATGTTGTTTTGTTACCTATGTACTCTTTGAATGTGCTCACTAATGATCTTTCCTTTAAAAACTATGGCATAATAAGATCTTGAAAATAAGGGGTATAAAATTGATTTATCCAGGGTTATGTGAAGGATTTTAAGACGTCAGCAACTGAGAACAGAAATGAGCATAACACCTTCCCAAGTGTGAGACCTATGACACCTAGTACAATTCTGAAGCTGTTCCTGAGCAGTAGTCTGAATTTGACTCAGATATATGTACAATGTGATATGGGGTCAATCACATTTTATTGGCTCATCTGTCAAACTGAATTTATTCCATGGTACTTGGCATGATACATCAGTGACATGAGAAAGGATTGCCTTATGAAATTTATTATGATTGCATACATTTATATGCATGCATAGAAATTGAATTTTAAATACAATTATGGATATTCTATATGCTATAGTAACTACTATGCATTCTATGTTTTTACTTTTGTTGAGTAGAATTGATTTCCTGTCAATAGTATGACAAACAATGTTTGTGCTATCTTCTCAGTAATAGGAACCATTGATGAAAATTCATAATGATAAATTATTTTATTTAACAACCATTTACTGATTACATACTTTGTGATAGGTGGGTGCTTGGCATAATGTTAGAAATATAGCTAAATGCAGACATGAACCACCCTCTCACAAGAGGTGTATTTAATGAAAATGGTAGATGCTAGACAAAAAGTGTTTAGTAAATTATAACTGGTGTAAAAACTCTGATATCATTGTATATTATGGGGTTCTAAATCTGCCTGGTGAACAAGAAAGACTTCTTCAAAAATGAGCATTTGATCTGAGTCCTGAGATGAGTAAGAATATTGTTGGTAGATCAACAATGGAGAAGAAACCTTGATGTGAAGAGACGATCAGAGACTGGATGGATCTAGTACAATAGAAATTGAAGGTGGAAATAGCTGAGACTCACAATAAAGGAAGTATTAAGAAGAAATAAAATGGAAGTGGGAATCCCTGGGAAGGACATAGGAGTTAGAGTGTGGAACTAATAATATAAAATAAGATGTTAGACATGGTGCAGAATTTGGGTGAAGTAGAACAAAGTATCTGTGAATGGTCAGAGGAAGAGAGGTTAAGATTCATAGGTATAAAATACTTCCTGGAACCTGGAGATATGCAAACAGAATAAAATAAAAATTTAAAGCAAATGTCAATGATTCCTGTGGGTGTTTTATTTTCAGATTGCTGCTATAACAACTGTAATGGCTTGAAATGATTATGATTGCCTTAGCATACAGTGCTGGAGGTCTGAAGTCTGGCAGGGGTCTGACATGGCTAGAAGCAAGCCTTTGAGAGGGTTAATTCCTTCTAGAGTAGTGGTCCTCAACCTGGGAGTCATGACAATTTTGGTGGTCATATATCAGATATTTACATTACAATTCATAACAGTAGTAAAATTACAGTTATGGAGTAGCAATGAAAATAAGTTTATGGTTGGAGTCACCAACCATATTATTATTGACAACTATATTAAATGGTTGCAGCGTTAGGAAGGTTGAGAACCACTGTTCAAGAGGTTCAGGGTATTTCTTTTTTACTTTATCTTTTTTTTTTTTATTTAATTTTTGTCTTTTAGAGGCTCCCTGCCATTCTTAGCTCATTGACTTCTGCTAGCAATAGCACTTTCTAGCCACAGCTTCATGTATCATGTCATCTCTGTGTCTCCTGCCTCCTTCACTATTGTATCTTTATGTAAGAGTACTAGGCCTACTTGCATACTCTGGGTGATACGTCCATCTACAGATACTTAAATATAGCTACAAAATCTCATCTCCATGAAAGGCAATATATTTATGTGTTTCAGAGATTAGAGCATCTTGGAGAAGCCTAGGACACAATCTATCTACTATAATTTCTAGGCAAGATTTAGGTATTTTTCCCTTTAGAAGTAGGTCAGTTTGCTTAGATTTTTATTGAGAATATCCTGGAGTAGTTCAATAAGAAAGCAGAGTGGACTTGAAACTATAGCACACAATAATTATGGTAGATAAGAAATACATATTTTTCCATCTCTGGAGATACAAAACTTATCTGAAATTTGATCATACCATTTTCTACCTCTGTGATCCTTGACATTATTAAAGTTTTCTGAATTTCAGTTTCTGCCTCTGATGATATAAATTATGACAATGTAAGATTAAAATTAAGATCAGTATCCTGTCTGCATTCTCATTGCCTGTGAGCTTTCTTCTTTGTGTTGCCCTTATGTCCAAGTAATCTTCCATGTCAAATGGACTTCAGTTCCCTGTTATCTCACAGAACTATTTTAAGAGGACAATCATTCTATCCTGCTACCAAGCTTACTTACCTCCATGAAGTGGAAATTTGTGGTTTCTTTGGAGACTCAGTTCTGTCATGTGATGTTTTCCTGGAAACTCTTATAAGAGGATGTTTTTGCTTAAGCAGACATGTGGGAGGATGTTTTGCTGAGAACAGACATATTTTTCTGGAAGCAACTTGGGAAAAGGGCATGTAATGTTTTGCTCAAATAGACACTTGAAAGAACATGTGATGTTTGAAAAGAATATAAATATAACCCAACAGTTAGTGGATGATGCTATGTGGTATTGGTAGGTCTTAACATTATTTTCTGGTCACTGTTGGCCTTTCCTGATGCTGGTCTTTGCTGACAATGCTGTATGGTATTGGTTCACCTTGCCATTCTCTAATGGTCATCATTTGTCATGACTCCATAGAGAGAAATGCCACCAGAGAATGTCTGGTGGTCTTCCAGTGGTTTCTTGCTGCTTCTGCAGACTGGGGCCAGTTGGCAGATCCTCATGGTTTCTTCTGGATTGATCTGCTGTTGCTGATTCATGAATATGGTTACTAGTTGGACTGAGATGCTGCTGCTGTTGATTCTTGTGAACTGAACTGCTGATATCTTGACGACATAGATTAGATATACTCCAACAAACTAGTTCTAAACAGGTCTACATTCTCCTTTGCTCTGTTGACCTTTCCTTTCCACTAGCTCTGGTGGGTGATGGGCTAGAAAGGAGGTTGAAGCATTTAATTATCCTTATTAAAAGTGGGTTTCAAAAAACCTAAGCCTATGCCTCCCACAGTACTTGTTTGTTCTTTCTGATCCTCAATAGTTCCTTACATGGTACAGTGCACGGGCCTGATCTTCTTGGCCCTGACAATATATGACTTATGAACTAAACCACACAGAGTTGGTCATTGTATTTTCAGCCATTTCATAATCTTACGAAACTTTTCCTCATCAGCACAGTGAAAAAATGCGTAAAACAAAAACCTCCTAGTTGTTTTTACAACACTCTTAGATATGTTAATGTCTCTTAACAAAGACCTTGATAAAGCCCTCCATATGACCACCTCAAAAGTGGTTGCCTTGTTACTATAATGATGCCGCATCATGGATAATGATGATATTTTAACATTTCCATTTTAAGTTCTTGACGTGAGTTGAAATCATGGTTTTTTTCATCATTCATATAATAGTGTTGTAACAGAAGAGACCAACTTTTTTAAACAACGAAACAAAATGTAAGATAAAACAAAAACAACCAAATCAAAGTTGGACAAGGCAAACCAACAGAAGAAAAAACAGCCTAAGAGAAGGCACAAAAATCAAAGAACCACTTGTTCATGCCCTCAGGAGTCCCATAAAAAACACTAATGCCAAAAGATATAATGCAGGTCCTGGTGCAGGACCTGGTGCAGACCCTTGCAAGCCCTGGACTTGTTGCTTCAGTCTATTGTGTGTTCAAATGAGCTTTACTGAGTTGATTTAGAAGGAATCGTTCTACTGGTATCCTCCATGCATCCTCTTCCATGAGGTTTCCTGAGCTCTGATGGGAGGGATTTCATGGAGACTTTTCATAGAGCTGAGTGTTTCAAGGTCTCTATTTCTGTCTTTCTCTCTCTATGTTTTTCTATCTCTCTGTGTTTCTCTCTGTTAGTATCTCTGTCTCTCTGTCTCTCTCTATTTCTCTCTCTGTCTCTCTCTGTCTCTCTCTCTCTCTCTCTCTCTCTCTCTCTCTCTCTCTCTCTCTCCATAATGATGGGCTATGGGTCCCTGAGGTTTTTGTCATCTGCTTCAGGAGGAATCTTCTCTGATGATGGCAGAATAAGGCACTGATCTATGAGTATAGCAGAATATCATTAGTAGTAATTTTATAAAAACCAGATACACTGAATCTAATAGAAGAGAAAGTGGAGAAAAGTCTCAAACACATAGGCACATGGGAAAAGTTCCTGAATAGAACACCAATGGCTTGTGCTCTAAGATCAAGAATCGACAGATGGGACCTCATAAAATTACAAAGCTTCTGTAAGGCAAAGGACACTGTAAATAGGACAAAATGGCAACCAACAGATTGGGAAAAGATCTTTACCAATCCTACATCTGATAGAGGGCTAATATCCAATGTATACAAAGAACTCAAGAAGCTAGACTCCAAACATCCAAATAACCCTATCAAAAATGGGGAGGAGAGCTAAACAGAGAATTCTCAACTGAGGAAACTTGAATGGCCAAGAAGCACCTAAAGAAATGTTCAACATCCTTAGTCATCAAGGAAATGCAAATCAAAACAATCCTGAGATTTCACCTCATACCAGTCAGAATGGCTAAGATCAAAAACTCAGGTGACAGCAGATGTTGGCGAGGATATGGAGCAAGACAAACACTCCTCCATTGCTGGTGGGAATGCAAGTTGATACAACCTCTCTGGAAATCAGTTTGGCAGACCTTCAGAAAATGAACATAATACTACCTAAGGAGCCAGCTATTCCACTCCTGGGCATATATCCAGAAGATGCTCCAACATGTAATAAAGATACATGTTCCACTGTGTTCACAGCAGCCATATGTATAATCGCCAGAAGCTGGAAACAATCCAGATGTCCCTCCACAGAGGAATGGATACAGAAAATGTAGTACATTTACACAATGGGATACTACTCAGCTATTAAAAACAATGACTTCATGAAATTTGCAGACTAATGGATGGAACTTGAAAATATCATCCTGAGTGAGGTAACACAGTCACAAAAGAGTGAACATGGTATGTTCTCACTGTTAAGTGGTTATTAGCTCAAAAGTTTGAAATACCCAAGAGTCACTTCACAGCAACCATAGGGCTGAGTGTGAGTTTCCAGATGGAGGAGTTGGAGAAGGGACTGAAAGCGCTGAGGGAGTTTGCCTCCCCGGGAAGGCAGCAACAGTGGCAACTGGCCTGACCCCCGATACTCCTGGAGACTGATCCACCAACTGAAGAATGCACATGGAGGAACCCATGGTGCTGGCCACATGTGTGGCAGAGGATGGTCTTGTTGGCCATCAGGGGGAGGAGAGGCCCTTGGCCCTCAAAGTGTTAGATCCCCCAGTAGAGGAGAATGCCAAGGAGGGAAGATGAATGTGGGTGGATGGGTGGGAGAATACCCCCATAGTGGCAGGGGAAGGGGGGAGGAAATGGGGAGGATCCAAAGGGGAGATCTGGAAAGGGGGAAACATTTGAAATGTAAATAAAGTAGGAAAAAAAAAACCATTTAAAAAAAATAGTATTTGGTTTTAATATAGGGCTCTGGGCTATCTCGTCTCTGGCTCTTGGTTACCCAAGCCATGTGGGGTATTGATTCCATCTCTTCAAGTGGGCCTTAAGGCAAATCAGACATTGTTTGGTCACTCATACAAGCTATGTGACAAAATCACACTAGTATATTTTTCATGGAGGACAGCATTGTAGGCCAAAGGTTTTGTGGTTGAGTTGGTGTATATATACTTCTCTTTTTGGTAGTTTGCAGAGTACATTTCCATATCAAAGACACTAGAATGTAGGGGTGAATGTTCTAAATAGGAACTAACTACTAAGTTCCATGTTCATGGAACTAAGAACATGTTCAAAGAACATGGAACTAACCTGTCCATGTTCAAAGAATTGGGTGTTATTGTCTTTAGCAATGGGGCCTTGCTATCAGTTGGTGGGAAGCAACCTATTCTCTTGCCGACAGCATGGGTTGTTTGAGATTTCCAAGGTACCCCCTTGGCCAACAATTCAATTGGATATAATCCTGCCTCATTACTAGAAGCTTCATTTGGTGACAAGAGATAGAGATTTGACTCCATCACCGCCACTGTTTGGAGACTTCATTAGGATTGCCTTCATGTATTTTAGAAAATTTCATCTGCACTAGCATTCCAAACAACCCTCTCAAATGTCCCCCCCACATTCTAGCTTTTTCTTTCTACATTTCTTCCCTCAACCCCATCTTCCCTATATTTCCCTACTTGATTTTCCTGTTTTCATCCCCTTCCCCATCTCACCTGTAAGATCTATTCAATTTCCCCTTCCTATGAGAGACCAATTTTTTATGAAGACACACAGGATTAGCAAAATGTCAATTGGTGTTACCTGCATGAAGAATCATTAAAAATTTCTTTCTTGACCTAACCACAAGGAGGTGTTCAAGTGAGTTCACAGAGTAACACCGAGGGACAAAGCAGATTCAAAGTGGAGTTCTTTCTGCTAGAGAAATGTTAACTTTATTGCATATGAGAGGTTTCTGATCTGGGTAAGTAACTATGTGCCTTTGATTTGTATAAAGAAAGAAATGGTTCCTAAGGTGGATGACAGGACCTTTCATGAAGAGTGCAATATGATTCTGGTATAATAAAAGAAATGATTTTGGGGGTTTGGTGAGTCTTTGTTTAAAGATCATCTGAAACACAGAATCCATAGTTTTTCAGAAGAGAAACACATGTGGATTTTGAATGTTAGTTCTGTTCATGAATGAATCTCAGAAACTTAATTTCAAAGGCAAAACATCTACTAAACCCCAGAGGACACAGCACATATTGAGGAGGGGCATGTGTGGTACCAGGATGCTTGAAAATACATTTTCTTAAGGGCCTGATGCAATTGGTAAAGCAATTGTTCCTGGTTATAGAGTACCTAGCAGAGCTACTCAGAATCTAAAATGAGCAAGGAACAGTTCCATTTCTGCTTGTAATTGTGTAGTGAAGGACATATATTCTTTTATGTTCCATTCCATTTGCACAAAAGCTCTTTCCAGAATATTCCATCAAGCTTGCTGTGCTACAAACCTGCTTCCCTTTTAAAGTACAAAGAACTCAACTGCATAGAGAACCTCCACTTTTCATTTCTTCCAATGTTTGACAAAAACTACTACATTAGCTGAGGCAAAGTGATGTGGCAGCATTCTCAGGCCTCCTTAGATGGAGAAATGCTACAGCAAAACGGCAGAGTATGGAACACACACTGAGCAATATCAGACTTTCCTACAATAAATTCAGTTTACAGTCTTTACCTACGGAGTCAGGAGAACTACTCTTCTGAAAATTTGTGAGAGTCCCGGGATCACAGCTGGCAAGCACCCGATGCTTTCCTCATCACCCCCTGAAGTAGCATTTTTATTTATTTTTAATCACAATAACCTGAGAAACTGAACTGGGAATTTCAGAAAGATTGACTGAAGTAAAGAATCAGTCAGAGTTAAGGAAGAAAAATAATATTGGCACAATTAAAGATTCTCCTTTAGACTCTACACCAATATACACAATTGGTAGTCAACAGCAAACTATCTTGATAGAATGCTTTCCTGCCTCCTGTGGGGTGTTCTAATCATTTTGAAAATTCAATCAGTGTCTCAAACAGAATTTCTCCTCCTTCTCCCACTAGTGTCTGCTACTTCTCTGTTTTCCAAATGAACATAAGCTCATTCACATAGTTGTTGATTTAATGAATCCCTAATTTTAAAGTTCATTTTAAAATTTGTGCATACATGTGTAGATACATGCATATGTGTACATGCACATGCCTGTGTGTACCTTCAGCATCCAGAAGAGGGATTGGATCTGTTGGAGTTAGATTTAAATGGTATTTATAAGTTGGCCAGTGTGTATGCTTAATTGGCCAGCTAGCTCACTACTGAACCATCTCTTCAGTCCAAGACTGACTTCTGGATTTCTGTTTTAACAATTTCCTTTTGTCTTTTCCTAGCTCTCTTTTATCCTAACAAATGATGGACTTCTCCTTCCACCTATAATCCTTTTTATGACTTTTATTCCATAAATACTCATTTAAACCCTAGGCTATTTGTCAATCCAGTCCTCTCTGAAGTGATTCCCACCACATTCCCTACTTTCAGTCTTGCTACTTTGCTGTTTGGTTTTCAAACTAAAGCAATAGTGACCATTCTAAAATGGAATCCATGTCCCTCTTTGATTTTAAAACATTTTACTTATTTTCCATTGCTCAACAACAAAATCCAAATCTATTAAGAAATATTGTTTTCATTTTGTCCCCTTTATTTCATGTATATTATATTTAAGCTGTCAGCATTGTATAAAGGCAAATTCTTGCACTTTCTAGAATAAATAGTACTTCCATGCAACCGTTTTCTCTGCCTGGAATGATTTTTCTCCTAAGGTGACTAGAGCAATATTATATGCTTGTCAGTAGCTTGTACAGCCTCCTTCTTGACCAGTGTGGTGGCCTCACCAAATGCATCATAATACCATTATTGGAGTGGTAACATGATTTATTATGATTGATTATTTAGTTGTCTCTCTGCTAGACTTCCAATAATAAAAGGACAACTGACAAGTCTGCTTTGGTTCACTATTCCATCTTTGTCTCATGTATAAACTAAGACAATTTGAATGGCATAATTAATAAGCTCTTAAATATTTGTTGAATGATATTCAATATATGTATCAGATAAGATGACAGACATTTTGTTTTGGAGAAAGAATCTTGCTATGTAGCCCTGACTAGAATTGATCAAGTAGCCTGGCCTTAAATGTGTGTTGGTCCTTCTGTACCCCCTTCCTGGGAGCAAGGATTACAGGTGCAAGCCATCAAATTAAGCTATGGTAGGTATATACATACACTGGCTCGCCTACTGTTTATAACAAACCTATAGAGATTCTATCATGCTTATTATTCAGCTCAGAAAACAGAAACTGAGTGAAGGAAACAGAATTGCCTAAAGTCACAAAATGGGGGTTGTGGTAGGCTGGGATTAAATACTATATTTCTAATTTTCTTTCTAAAGTTACACAATGAGAGAAGGTGATTGCTTCTAGGTATCTGAAACACTGTTTGCATCCAGAGGGCTAGATATAGAACAAGAAGGGATTTTTGCTGCTGTGTCATTTGAATGAAATGACCCTAATTCAACTAACCCATTCCCAATAGAGATGTGTTTATTTTTATCTGGGAAGACCTAGAGTCTCTCAGCAAGGACATATTAGAACTCTGTCTTCTCTTCCGAACTTACTCCATCTGGGAGGTCAGGAATTTCACCAGGAAGTTCCATGAAGACACCAAGCATCTGATCCTGCCCATCAGAGCTAGTTCGCATGAGCTTCCTGCAAGAGGAATCTATTCAAATTCCCTCTACTCTCCTTCAAATTGACAGCTTTTTTACTAATTGTTATTACACACTTATATGTATTTTCATGTACATTTAATAGACAGCAAGCAATTAAAATGAGAACAGCCTTAAAATTAAAGCTGTTCTCTTAGTGATCTGACTCACTGTAAATGAACAAAGTGATCTGAATAAGGAATTTTAGAATAAATCATCATTAACTGTACATGACACATTGTACACCAACTAAGTTCTGACACATAATTAGGTACCTAATTAGGTTTTACAATTCATTTAAAGAGATGGCTTCAATCCTTTGCCCACTACTCACTTTTAATACTCGCACTTGAGTACAATTTAATATTCATACCACAGAGCACATGGTCCAAACACATGCATGTGAGACAGAGATATAAGAAAGCTACTTGGATGCCCATACACTGACAGTAAGTAGTATATGGCTTGAGTATACATGTTCAATGGGAAAAGTCTTCTTCTGTAGAAATTCTCAGTCTATGATCCCTGAACTTCCTTTCTTTTAAACATGTTGAAATTGAAAAAGTGGGCATTATATTCAACTAACACATTTCCAGTAGAGATGTGTTTATTCTTTATAGCTAGCAGGTTTTAATTTAATATGCCATTTGTTTAATGAACAGCAGCACATACATGCCTTTTTCACATGTTTATCATCCTTGAACATGGAAGAGGTTTTGTCACACGTAATTTCTAGAGACGTTCTTAGTAGTACATAAAATACTGCCATGGTTTATGACCAGTGGTATGCCAGATTAAAGCCAGATTAAAAGAATTATGATGTATTGCTTTCTTGGCAACTTTAAATGGAGTTACACAAGGTAGGTTTTATATTTAAATAAACTTACCACATAAATGGATATTCTGTCATTCTTCCTTCCTTTCAGTATATATTTTCATTATTGCTTTTGGCACTAGGAAAACAGATGAGGGCACTAATACAGCTTCCTAAGAGTTTATGCAAAAGCAGGATCAAGAGATATGTCAAAACTAACGCTTTAGTTTTCTCTCATTACTATAGCAAAATGACTGAGATAATCAACTTAAAAAAGGGAAGCTTTATTTTAACTCACAGTTTCAAAAGTTTTAGTCACTAGTAAAGCAAGATAACAGGAGATGCTTAGGAAAGTTGCTCACATCACAGTCAGAAATAAAAGAAAAGAGCCTGTGGTTTTATAATCTTCTTTGAAGAAAAATTCCAAATGACCTAAGACTTCTCACCAACCCTTACTTCTTAAAGGATAAAGAACACTAAACCTTTAACATTTGGAACGTGGAGGAACATTTAAGATGCAGCATATGGTTTAATGTGAAAGATTGCAGTGAACATTGTATTCAAAGCTAAATACCTGGCTGAGGATGGGGTTATAATAGCTAAGAATCTTCTTTTGATATATTCAAAAGCATACTCTCTTTTGTATATATTTGTAATGTTGTGACAACTATTTTAGTTTTCATATTAGCGATAACAAGTCATTGAAAATTATGATGACCCTACACTCCACCCTCTGTTCACTGACTTGATTGTGAATATAAGATTTTAGTGCATTGAAACCACTGCTTTAAAGGACAAGCAGACAAACAAACAAACAAAAGGACAATAAAGATCCCTAAAGTCCTCAACATGAGGTTCTGGCTCAGTGTGCTTCAGATATACAAAGTGCCTTTTGTCCATATTTGAAAGACCTGAACAGAATAGATTACCACTTGCACTACTAGATTTCACTTTCTTACTATTTGTTTAAGTATGCAAAATCTGGTTCATTTCAATGCTGTGTTCTAAGGATAGCGCTGGGATCAGGAAATGGAGATTTATTTTACTTGCTTATAAAAACTTCAGTTTGGCAATCAAGAAAACAACGTTGGCCAGGCAGTGGTGGTGCACCCCTTTAATCCCAGCACTCGGGAGGCAGAGGCAGGCGGATTTCTGAGTTCGAGGCCAGCCTGGTCTACAGAGTGAGTTCCAGGACAGCCAGGACTACACAGAGAAACCCTGTGGTGGGTGGGTGGGTGGGTGGGAGAATACCCCCATAGTGGCAGGGAGAGGTGGAGGAAATGGGGAGGTTGCAAAGGAGAGATCTGGAAAGGGGGAAACATTTGAAATGTAAATAAAGTAGGAAAAATGAAAGAAAGAAAGAAAACAAAGTTGTAAAGTCTCTGAAAGTAAGTACAGTGAGAGACAGAGAGAGACAGCAAGAGATAGAGAGAGACACAGAGAGAGACAGAGAGAGAGACAGAGAGAGAGAGAAGAGAAGAGAGGAGGGAAGGGGAAGAGAGGGGAGAGAGAGGAGAGGAAAGAGGAGAGAGAGAGGGGAGAGGGAGAAGAAGAAGGAGGAGGAGGAGAAGAGAGAGGGAAAGAGAGAGAGAGAGAGGGGAGAGAGAGAGAGAAAGAGCGAGCGAGAGACAGCAAGCAAATGATTTAGCCTTTATAGATTAAAAGGGAAGGGGACAAAGGTATGGGCTGTAACAAGCCAAATGACTGGTGCTTTTCTCATCTTCCTTGCCAGCTCTGTTCTGTGTCCATTGTAGAAATTAACATTGCAAAATGAATCAAATTGTACTGGGATGCAGATAGATAATACTAGTAGAGTTTACTACCTAGGCCAGATTCTTAAAACTGGGTAATGTCTATTTATTTTAATGGCCAGGCTAGGCAGTGATTTTCACTTACTTGAAGAATATTTTGCTTGCATTGTCTATCAGGATGCAACAACTGCATTTTATGTCTAAAATAAATCTTTTGTTTTGTCTTTGGTTATTTAAAAACAAACTTTTTCGCTTTAACGTTTTCTTTGAAAATTTTATACATATGATTAATGTATTTTGATCATATCTACCCCTCACACCCCACCCAACTTCCCCAGAATCCTTCCTCCATTACATCTCCCACCCAAATTTACATCCTCTTTTTATTATTTATTTGTTTGTTTATTTATTTTAATTCTCTAGGTTCAATTTATGTTGCCCACATGTGCATGGGTGTGGTGTCATTTACAGAGCCACAGACAACTTTTTAGTGGTCACAATTTTTAACAAAAGTGCCAAAACCTACATTTGACCTCTATGAATGAATTACTTTTCACTTGGGTAGCTGTAAACAACTTTTACACTAATTTTAAAACTATGGATGTAGAAAGCTTGAGTGAATAAGCATAGATGTTGAATATTTACTTAAATGTACAACAAGACTGTCACCACTTGTTTAATATCATGATTTAGGCATCATGAAAACAACCCAAAATCCTGTTGTAAATGACCACTTGTACTTAACTTGTACTTAATAAAGAGCTTTGCATATTCAGTGATGGGTTAAGTAAACAAGATTCTATGATTAGCTTTTATTGACTGTTTAATTAAATTCATGTTTATTTTCTATTTATTACTATCAGTTTTTAATATGAAGAAAGATTTATTTTGGCTCTGACTTTCAGAAGTTTCCAATCGTGGATTCCTTACTCCATTACAGTGAAGACAATGGTGATGGGAACATGTGGTAGAGAAGACTATGTATCTCATCCAGCTAGGAAGTCAGGGGAAAGAAAAGAAGGGGCTAGGTAAGACACCTGAAGAGCCATAGGATGAGTGACCTATGTCCTCTAACAAGCACTGTTGTCTACAGCTCTACAAATTCCCAACTGCCTATCCAAATATTTATATTTATTAATTGGTTTACCGATGGTTATAGGTACTGTCAATCCCTTCCTAGAAGGCTCACCTCTGAACATTGCTTATGCATTGCATTTCATCCTCAAGCCATAGAGTATCATTTTTTTAAAAAAAATATTAAAGAGTCTTTATTCAATATCCAAAGAAAAACATGGCTATTGGAATAAAGACTATCTATATCTATGTCCCACGGACAAGTTTGTATCTGCGTGGCTCTGCTTATCTGGTGAACACCTGGCAAATGCTTTTCAGACTTTTTAATATGTAGACTCAAGGAAACTTTGATGAAATATATAAGAAAATGCTGTGGGCTTTCTCATTTTCACACACATAATCTCACATTTGCTGAATGTGTTCCTCTAACATTTGATGCCATTTCCCCAATTCACACTCTCATAAATATATAAATGTATCTCAGAAATTACAGCTTTGAGTTCTCTCACCATTTGCCTGTCTTCCTTCTCATTACTCATTTTTGAACTATTGTGTTTAAAGAGGTATTTATTCATTTCCTAGTAGGATCTGCTCTGGTAGGTTAATTTTGTTCACTGATGTGCAGTGGGTAGATTTTCCTCTCCATGGAAATCCTACACAATTTCCATCAGGATCTCTGATAAAGGTTTCTGTGATAGCCCATTATTGCTGAAGTGATTTGCCAGAGTGTGTGGGCTTCCTTCGAGAGTCAGGTGCTTTGGGGGAACTTGGACTATTATCAAAAAAATGAATAAAGGGATTTAGGGATTTCTTCTCATTCAAAATTACTTCTGTTTCTTTATGCTTTTCCAGGATTCTTTTTAAACCCCTAAAATTCATTTTGCTTCTTATGCAGAGGTAGCTTAGCAATGTCTTTCTTAGATGTAAGACAATAGCTTCAACCAATATGTTCCATAACTAAGAAGTACCTAGCTAAGTATTGTGATGACAGAAGATACTTTGAATTGACTGGCAATTTGTTTCTATGATATATATTCCTGATTTCTTTTTTTTAAAACTAGATCACAGTTTTATTTTTTTAAAGTACATTAACAAATTTCACTAACAGAAAATAATAACTTTCTTTGAATCAAACTTTCAGAGTTTGCAACTCCTGCTTTCTGTCAAAAGTTCACATCACTTAAATTTGTCTACACTGATAAACACAATCAATCAACAGAGAACATGTTCTGGGAAATTAATTATTGTCAGTTGATGTATTTAATGGGACATCACACTTTATTAACTCAAACAACTCCTTAAGCCTAATCAGACATGTAAAAGAAAAAGTTAATGATCAAAAGTACAAAATTAAATCTGGACTTCAGAGTCTTCATTTGTGACACAACATAGGCATCCACTGAAGTGGGTCATTTATCCCAGAAAATTCCTTTTGTAAGGTATAATTTTGTACTAAAGGATTACATATGTTCTTTATTTGTGCCATGTATATCTAAAGGTAGTAGAAAAGGCTAGAAAAAGACACAATTAATTTGAAGTTTGGAAACTCATGGACAATTGTAGATTTCTATCCTTAATATAGACATGTTGAATTAATATATATCTTCCATTCAAAGCCTTAAAAGAATAATTATTATTTCATGTTAATTTCAGTTAATACTATTTTTGATAACAAGTCTAGTTTTCTTTTAAAAAGTCTAGTATTTTTTTTGTTATTCTTTAGTTTTTTTTATAGTCCAGTCATTACTTCCTTCCCAGTTTGCCCTTTGACTGTTCCTCATCTCATACCTCCTCCCCTGGCTCCAGAAGGATATCCCCTCACCCTTACCCCCACTTGACATCCCCACTCCCTGGGGCCTTAAGTCTTTCCAGGGTTAGGTGTTTCTTCTCTCACTGAGGCTAGACCAGGTAGTTCTCTGCTGTATATATGTAAGGAGCCTCATATTAGCTGCTGTTTGGTTGGTGGCTCAGTGTCTGAGACATCTTGGGAGTCCAGGTTAGTTGAAAGTGATGGTCTTCTTATGGGGTTGCCCTCCTCCTCAGCTTCTTCCAGTTTTTCCCTAATTCAACCCCAGGGGTCCCCTGCTTCTGTCCATTGATTGAGTGTAAGCATCTAACTCTTTCAGCTGTTTGTTGGGTCTTTTGGAGGGCAGCCATCCTGGGCTCCTGTCTATAAACACAACATAGCTTTAGTAAGAGTATCAGGCCTTGGAGACTCTCCATGAGCTGGATCCCAAGTTGGGTCTGTCACTGGACCTCCTTTCCCTCAGTTTCTTCTCTGCTTTTGTCCTTGAAGTTCCTTTAGACAGGAACAATTCTGGGTCACAGTTTTTGACCATGGGATGACAATCCCATCCCTCCACTTGATGTCCTGTCTTTTTACTAGATGTGGATTCTACAAGTGTCTTCTCCCTTCTGTAGGACATTTCATCTAAGGTCCCTCCCTTTGAGTCTTGAGAGTTTCTCACCTCCCAGGTCTCTGGTACATTCTTGAGGGTCCCCCTACCTCCTACCTCCAAAGGTTGCCTGTTTCCGTTCTTTTTGCTGGCCCTCAGGGCTTCAGTCCTGTCCCCCTCCCCCAGTACCTGATCATGTTTCCCTCTTCCCTTCCTTGTCCCCTATCCCTTTGCTAGTCCTTTGAGAATTCCATAAGATATGTTTAGATCATATTCACTTCCCAAACTGTTCTTGACCCATCCTCCCTTCTTTATCTGCCCAAATTTGTGTCTATTTATTTGTTTCCTTTCCTTTTCTTTCCTTTTCTTTCTTCTTTTTTTAAAAACCCTTTAGGACAAGTTTGTGTTGACCAAATATTTTTGGATTGGTCACGTTCTCCTGCACTGTGGCCAAGTTACCAGGATCTAGGCTTTTAAGAAAGATACTTCTCCCTTTCCCAGAAGCTAATAATTGCCAAAATAACTCCCCTCTTCATGCTGGAATACTGTCTGGACTGGGCTTGCACAAGTGTTATGCATGCTGTTACAACTACTGAAATTTTACACATGCAGCTTCTCTCTTCTGTCCAGAGGACATGATTTCCTTGTAGTCACCTACCAACTGTGGCTCTTAAAACTTTTTCTCCTTCAAGCACTATGTGGAGAGAATATGATTATATCTTCCATTTAGGTCTGGGAATTGTTCAGTTTCTTATCCTCTATACCTTGACCAGTGGTCTCTGTGTGAAGCACTGAGTACTGTAAATAGGTATTCTTTGATGATAGTTGGGAGAAATATATTAATAAACAAGGATAATTATATGTCATTTTTAGTCAGTTTAAAATTATGTCCACCTAGTGGACTAATAGTAGTAGGTTTTTCTCTAGAACCTATGATTTGTCACACCATAGATTCCTGGCTTGCTAATGGTGCCACTATGGATCTCAACCTGTGGAGCAGGACTTACATCCAAACATAAAGTGGTTGGTCACTACCATGGTGCTCATTCCCTTACTCTACTAGTTGGCATCTCCTATCAAGCCAATCATTGTTATAGCTCTTGGACTTATAATTACTTAGGACCAATGATTGCTTGCTCCAGTAGCATGCAGAACACCATCCAGCACTATGAAAGTTAGCCAGTAGGGATGAAGTTTCCAAGTCCATAGCAACTTGATATCATGTTCTACGACTCAGATTTGTGACATTTTCAGCATAGGGCCTATCTGTCAAGTTCTGGGGGATAGCAATGATCATTGACAATAGCCTGTAATGTTTTGGGTCTATGAAACCTCAATGGTCAACAATTTCAGTAACATGTCCCTACCACTGGCATTTTTGTTTGCCAGCCTGTGTTGTCTAGTGGAGTTATTGCTGCCCTGTTATAGTGTTATATTTTTCCATTTTGACTTTTGTTACATATGTATATAGATATTTTTTTAACAAACATCTATAGTAGTTGGTTTCCATATGACTGTTTTGAAAGATCTTTAGTGTTATTTAATTTCTGTCTGTATTCTTGAACCTTCCTTTCTGTTCCTCCCCCATCCTAATATTTTCTTTTTATCCTTTATACTAGTGCATTCTATTCTCTCTTCCTTCAAATTCCCTCCCTATGGGCCTTTATCAATGTCTTGACTTTTATGAGTATACTAAAGGAAACAAATATATGTAGATACAAATCATACACAAATAAGAGAATTCATGTAGTGTTTTCTTTCTGGAACTGGGTTACCACCTCAGAATGATTGTTTTCAGCTCAATCCACTTATCTACAAAACATTTCAATTTTATTTTATTTTATATTTTTAGTGATAGAATAATATTCTCTTATGTACAGATACTACATTTGTTTCCATTGCATGGTTTTGGCTTCTTTATCAAAAGTCAAGTGACCACAGGTGTGTGGATTTCTCCATCTCCTATTTGATTCCATTGATCAACATGCCTGTTTCTGTACCGACACCATGCAGTTTTTATGCACTATTGCTCTGTAGTACAGATTGAGGTCAGGGATGGTGATTCTTCCCAAAGTTCTTTTATTGTTTAGGATTGTTTTGACTAACCTGAATTTTTTTGTTTTTCCATATGAAGGTTGAGAATTGCCCTTTCAAGGTCTATAAAAATTGTGTTGACATTTTGATGGAGATAACATTTAATCTGTAGATTGCTTTTGGTAAGATGGCCATTTTCACTATGTTAATTCTACCTATCCATGAGCATGGGAAATCTTTCTATCTTATGATATCTTCTTCAATGTCATTCTTCAGAAGTTGAAGTTCTTGTCTTATAGATCTTTCACTTGCTTGGTTAGAGTTACACCAAAATATCTTATATTATTCGTAGCTATTGTTAAGGATGTTGTTGCCCTAATTTCTTTCTTGGCCTGTTGATTATATATATAAAGGAGGGCTACTGATTTTTTTGAGTTAATTTTGTATCCAGCCACTTTTCTGAAGGTGTTTATTTGCTGTGGGAGATCTCTGGTAGAATTTTGGGAGATCGCTTATGTATACTATCATATCATCTGTAAATAGCAATATTTTGACATCTTCCTTTCCAATTTGTATCCCCTTGGTCTCTTTTGGTTGCCTTATTGCTCTGGCTAGAACTTTAAGTATTATATTGAATAGCTAGGGAGAGAGTGGGCAGCCTTGTCTTGTCATTGATTTTAGTGGAATTGCTTTAAGCTTCTCCCCATTTAGTTTGATGTTGGCTTGCTGTATACTTCTTTGATTATGTTTAGGTATGTGTGTACCTTGTATTCTTGAACTCTCTAATACTTTTAACATGAAAGGGGTTTGGATTTTGTCAAAGGCTTTTTCAGCATCTAATGAGATGATCATGGTTTTTTTTTTCTTTCAGTTTGTTTATATTGTGCTTTATGTGGATAGATTTTTCATATCCTGAACTATCCATTCATCCCTTAGATAAAGCTTGGTTGATACTCATTCATGTTGTTTTTGATGTGCTCCTGGATTTGGTTTGTGAGTATTTTATTAAGTATATTTTTTATATCACATTGGGAAAGAATCTTCACCAACCCTTTGTCTGACAGAGGGCTAATATCCAAAATGTATAAAGACCTCAAGAAGTTAAACCCAATTAAAAATGGGGTACAGAGCTATTAAAGACCTCAAGAAGTTAAACCCAATTAAAAATGGGGTAACAGAAAATTCTCAACAGAGGAATCTCTAATGGCCTAGAAACTCTTAAAGAACGTGAGTAGGGGAATGAATGCTAGGGTGCTGAGTTGGGAGTGGGTAGGCAGGTGGAGGAGCACCCTCATTGAGGGGGAGCAGAGAGGGGATAGGATGTTTGTGAAGGGGAAACTAGGAAAAGGGATAACAGTTGAAATGCAAATAAATAAAATAACCATTTTTAAAACATTTAAAAAATCAACTTAAGAAAATGTAAAATAAATAAATATTCAAAACCCTTGGTCATTAGGGAAATGCAAATCAAAACAACTCTGAGGTTCCATCTTTCACTCTTCAGAATGGCTAAGATAAAAACTCAACTGATAGCATATGCTGTCAAGGTTGTGGAGCAAGGGGAACATTCTTTTATTGTTGGTGGGAGTGCAAACTTGCACAACTTTGTTGGAAATCAATTAGGCATTTTCTAGAAAACTGGGAATAGTTCTACATCAAGACTCAACTATACCACTTTTGGGCATATACCCAAAAGATGCTCCAACATCCCATAAAGACACTTGCTCAACTATGTTCATAGCAGCTTTATTATAATAGCCAGAAACTGGGAACAACCTAGTTGTCCCTCAGTTGAAGAATGGATAAAGAAAATGTGTTACATCTACACAATGGAATACTATTCAGCTATTAAAAACAAAGACATCATGAATTTTGCAGGCAAATGGATGGAACTTGAGAATATCATCTTTGATGAGGTAACCCAGTCCCAAAAGGACATGCCTGGTATGTACCTACTTATAGGTGGATATTAGCCATAAAATACAGGATACCCACACTACACTCCACAGACCCAAAGAAACTAAACAAGAAGGAAGGCACAAATGAGGATGCTTGAACTTCATTTAGAAGGGGGAATAAAATAGTGCTAAGAGGTAGATGGGGGGAGGGAACTGGTTGAGAGAGAGAATAGAGAAGGGAATGGGGGAGTTTAGGAGGGGAGAGACAGGAGAGAATTAATGGAAATCTGCAACTGATAGGGGTGGGGATGGAGGGCATCTCCAGGATGAGACAGAGATGGGGATAAGGGAAACACCCAAGAATCAATAGGGGTGATCTTAGCTGTGACTCACAACACTGGGGATATGGAACCTGAAGAGGCCATCTCTTGTAGCCAGGGAGCAACCCCAGTAGAACAAAAGCGACATCATCCCATCCACAAAACTTTCAACCTAAAATTTATGCTGTCTACAAGATATGCAGGGATAGGGGATAGAGCAGAGACTGAGAGAATGGCCAACCCATAACCGGCCCAACTAGAGACCCAGCCCATGGGCAAGCACCAATCACTGACACTATTAATGATACTCTGTTATGCTTGCAGACAGGATCTAGCATGGTTGTCTCTTGAGAGGCTCCACCCAGCAGCTGTCTCAGACACATGCAGACACCCAGACCCAAACAGTGGATGGAGCTTGGGGACTTTTATGGAAGAATAGGAGGAAGGATTGTAGGCTCCAAAGGGGATAGGAACTCCACAGGAAGATCAACAGAGTAAACTAGCTGAGCCCTTGGGGCTCTTGGGGACTAAATTACCAACCAAAGAACGGACCCAGGCTAGAGCTAGTCCTTCCTGCTCTCCTTGCACATATGTAGCAGATGTGAAACTTGGTCTTCAGGTGGGTCCAGAACAACTAGAGCAGGGGTTATCCAAAAAGCTGTTGTCTGTACACAAGATATGTTCTTTCAGCTGGGCTGCCTTGTCTGGCCTCAGTGGGAGATGATGAATCTAGCTTGGCAGACTTGATGTGCCAGAGTGGGGGATACCCAGGTGGCCCCACCCTCACAGAGGAGAAGGGGAAGGGAGTATGGGAGGAATGATTGTAGGAGGAGAGACTGGGGAGGCAGTTAGTAGGATGTAAAGTGAATAAGTAAAAAAAAATATTAAAAAGATCTCTCATTTTTATTATCCATTCATTAGTTCAATATTTAAGCTGTTTTTATTTTCTTGTTTGTGAGTAGAACAGCCATGAACATGAATTAGTTGATATCTCTGTGATAGGATTGGAAATCTTTCTACCATCAGAAAATCAAGGTGTTGTGCACATTACAAGAATAGACATTTGCTACCTGTTTTAGCCAAGTGAAGAGTTTCAAATCAAAGGTCTCCATTGAGCTTTGCTTTCCACTGAACAGGATGGGTTGCAGATAAGAATGGCAAAGGGGAGCAGGGTTTAAATATTGTTAATTTTCAGAGTTTGGTGTCTGATGCCAGTTGTGAATGTGTATTTGTGGAGAAGCCCTATCGTGACGTTGCTCTTCTGTTAACCTTTCCTTGGAGTTGTTTCAGGTATCAGAATCTGAGCCTTCCCTAACATTTTTCTTTTCTTTTTTTTTGCATGCTAATTCCTGAGGCTACATATTGTTTGTACTGATTTCCCAGGCTCTGCCAATGTTTTCATAACATCACTTTCTAATTAGGAATGTACTGTTAGGCTAGTCTGGGAAAATGGTATCCTCTGGTTTGTTGTGTTTGGTTTTCATGTCACATCTGGATAAATAAGGCAATTTTAAGGATGTTTATTCTATGAATAACATAGACTTTGTTGTTGTTGTTGTTGTTGGTTCACAGCAGAGATGATTTGAAAGACCTAAAGGGAATTCTAGGCAGTTTCTTCAGGGTCTGAGTTTAACAGCCTCATATATGAAATGAGGATTCAAAAGGCCAAGGGGGTTATTGGAAATCTCACAAGAGGTAGAAGTCTTTTATCTGACTCGTCTAACAGAGGACTTTTATTATTCCATACAGAACTTATGATGAAAAAGCTTTAATTTACTTAGTCTTAGCAATTCCGTGCCAGAGAACACCCTAAATTCATCTCTCTCAAAGCTCAAGGATATGGTTAATCTGGTGTTTTTTCTATTGCCGTGCTGTTGAAAATATGTTACTTTAGAGAATATTTGATTATTGAGATGATAGGGAAGATCTCTTTCTTTAAGAATTCTGGTTAGATATTTTTTTAATCAAAAATTTATCAAGTGCTTATTATCAGCCAAGTATTATAGTATGTGCTAGGGAGATAAAAATAATGAATCAGACATCAGCCCTGCATCCTGGGGTTTAGAACTTGTGTTAATCTTTGAGCACCAGTGTGTTTCAGGACCAGTGAAGAAGACTCTCAATCTCAATTAACTACATTGCAAATATTCGTAGAAGAGGGAAGGGCAATCCATTTAAATGACATTGTACAAACTGCATGCATATCTACAAATGTTCAGCTTTCTGCTGATGTGAAGCAGTCTTCTTTTTTTTAGAGGAATGACACATACTCCCTTATGGCAAACTTGAAGGATTTGACATTTTCAATGAGTCTTTCCACAATTTTCACATAGAATTTTCTTATCTTCTCATGAATTTCTCTTTCCATCGGTTTTGATGGTTTTCATATTTCATTCTCCATGTTCTTTGACATATCAATTTTATATTCTTCCTGAATTATACAAGGCTCTTATTTAGCTGGAGATTTTATCTTTCTATTGTACGATTTCTTTCCTTAGCTTTTAAGGGGTACATCTTCTGACTACTGTTCCTCAGAGAATTGAATTGTTATCTTTAAGACATTTTGTAGGCTTCGAGTTATTTTGTGTGCTGAGCTTACAGATGCATATCCCTTAAAATGTTTTTGTAGGCACTGGAAGCTTGCATTTAGTCTGGTGTCAGTGATTTCTAGTTAATAGCTTAGGATGGGTTTTCTCTTTTTAAATAATACACATGTCACTGTTCTCTTTTTGTTAATTTTGTTGTCAGATCAAGATCCTATGGTGATTTAGATGGTGTTAAACGATACACAGTATAAAGACATGCTATAAACTGAAAGTGCTTTTCCATCTATCACCTCTCTCAGCCGAGAGCTAAGTGCTGCTTTTGATACTCTGTTGCTGCTTTCTGTGTATCTCAGAGGGTGAAACTGGATAACTACACTTACTCTTCACATCTTACTCGATTATTTGTCCAAGAATTTCTGTACCTAGTCATTCATTTCTCTATTTATAGCTTTATCTATAACAATATGATCCCAGGACAACAATGAGCAACTGTAGAACTAAAAAATCCTTAGTTTCTGGTCAGTCATCCTGGATGAAAATGGTGAGCTTCCAGTTCAATAAGACACATGATCTCCAAACAATAGGGTGGAGAGTACTAGAAGAAAATACCAGAAATCTGATATACTGATATTGATGTGTCTGTATGTTCACCCAGAACTCACATGCATGCACTACACTGAGGTAGAGGTGGAGAGGGAGAGACAAGGCTGAGAGAGAGAGAGAGAGAGAGAGAGAGAGAGAGAGAGAGAGAGGAGAGAGAGAGACAGAGACTTTGCATTCACCCACAGAAATGATCTCAGTGCTTATTTTGTTATATTTTCTTCCACTTTTGTTAAAGTAATAATTTATTAGGATTGTAAATGTTAAGCCATTATGTCTTTTATTTCTTCCATACTCTCTGAAGGAAGAGCAACTATCATGACCTTGGAAAAGATAATTTTTATTTTTAATTTCTCTTAAATGTTATGGAATATTCATCATGAATAAGATGAAGATTAATATGATATAGAAGAATAAAAAATGATTCTTTTTTTCTTACAGTTTGCACATAAAAATCCTACATAGCCTCATATTTTGCAGGACTGTTCTCCAGACTGTAAAGCTAATTTGAAGCCCAAGAGACTTTTAGGAGATGGAAGTAGGTCCTTCATTTTGGACAATTGAGATTATATCCAGTGATGGTTCTCTTTTGTATTTTTGCTTTCTAAACGACTGTAGTGCCTCACATTCTCTGCAACAGACTGAACCATCCTTCATACCTTCCTTGCTTTAAAGAACTACGAGCTTTTGAAAATATGTTCCAATACAGATTCCTCGAAGGCTTAGATTTTTCAAAACCGACTTTAATAAGGGTTATTAAATGCTTCAACTCCCCTTCTAGCCTACTGTCCAAGGTAGGGGAGGAAAGATGGTAAATAGGACAAGTGAGCCTGTTTAGAAAAAGTTCTTTGGGGGTTATTCCAATCTTCTTTGTCAGGATACCAGCAGTCCAGTTCAGTAGTGTCAGGACACCAAACAAGAATTAGCAGCTGTGGCATGATCCAGCAGAAACAGGCAGGCCTCTACCAAATCAGTAGGAGTCAGCAGAAGTGACCAAAACCAGTCAGGACTCCAGAAGTTTTCTGCTGTGTCTCTGTCAACAAATCAAAGACAGGAGACTAACAAAGTGTTGCAAGACTAGCTATGCAAGCACCCCATCACTGTTCATTGAGTCCTATTTATACTGTCTCCAAACATCACATGTCCTCCACAGGTCTTGCCTGAGCAAAACATCATGTGAGTTGCATCACATGACACAACCAGAACCTTGCACTTTATTTCTCTTCCCTTTGTTTTAAGGCATTTTGTCATAGCGTTGTTAGAAACTAGTATACTACTCAGGCTGAAAAACAAAAGCTTTATTAGAACTACTGGTGTCCCTCTAATGCTCTTTTGCTGAGCCTGGCATGTCCTTGGTGGGGACAGAGTGACATGGTTCCTGACCATGGAACAGGGCCCTGGTGTGAGCTTTCATGAGTGTCAATGGCTGCTGTGGGCATAAGGCTTATTTGTGTAAAAATGTATATATTTTCTGGAACTGGTACTAGAAGTGGAGGACTCTTTCCTTCTGAAGAATGTTCTCCCTGTTAACATTAATGATTCCGTGATGATTAGAAATAGCACTAGCCAAGTTATCAAGGGTGTGGCTATGTTTTAGTAAAATGATCAACACTGGAACCTTCAGGACAGCCCTTAAGGCTATGGGAAAGAACCCTAAATATGTTAGTTGAAAATATATAATTTCTTAACTATGCAAAAACTAAGGATGCAATATGAATTATGATCGGCTTCATGAATGTAGAGGAAAAAAGGCAGCTCCACTATGACCACCTGTCAGAAAGATACAAAGGCAGGCAGATTCCTGAGCAAAGGATCAACCTAGGACAAAGCAAGTTTAGGCTCAGGTGTGTTAGAAATGGCAGTTTCAGGACAGGGTCCAACCCAGCTAGCTTATCAGCTGTGCTTAACAGAGGCAGGCAGATCTCTGAATTCTTTTGCAATATTAAAAGAAAATGTGTGCCTGCTGTTTCCTAAGAATTAAAGGGCTGAGATCATGTGATGCCGATTCATATAATAATCAAGAGGAAACCTGAAGTAAATGACTGAATGGATATGTAAGCAGAAAATGAGGCTTTTGGTCTGCAGGAGATAAGCTGCAAAACCTCATAGCAGTTCTTTGGAATTTATTCTAGAGAGAGCTGAGCTGTCTGGAGATCTCTGGAGAGCAAACACAATTCTTCAAGAATTTTTTTCTAACAGAATTTCTGACTTGTTTGGAAGATGCAATAATTTTTTTTTTTTTTAATAGCAGCTTTTTGACCAGAAACCCAAGAGTTATCCAAATAGGTTTTAGAATTTTTACTAGGAGAGAGAGCTGTCCCAACCAGAGAATTTCTAGAATAGCAAGAAAAAGTTGTCTAGAGCAGAGCAGAACACACACACACACACACACACACACACGAGAGAGAGAGAGAGAGAGAGAGAGAGAGAGAGAGAGGATGAGCAGTCTGGAAAGCCACCTCAACAGAACCTAGGCATCTAGCTTAGACCCATGATTTGAATTAGAATTGTTTCTTGTCACTCCCAGACATCCCTTCTCTCAGGAATCTCTCTCCAAGCCAGGTTTGTCCTTGAAACTTACTCCAGAAAATCAATATTCAGAAAGTTGTAATAATAATTATTCTGTTTGCTTAATCACATATAAACCCACATCGAAGTAACAGATTATCTACTTTTACTGTTTTCTACAAAACTTGTATCATAATATATGTTACCTTTATGACAACATTATGTTACCAGTCATGTCAGCAAGGTGGTAGAGTAGAAGCCACTGCTTGCTTCCCACACAGAGAAAACAACACAGCAAACTATAATTGAAAATAGCCCAGGGAAAGCTCATGGGCCCAATTAAATCTGCATCAGCACAGTGGTGTGATCAAGCAAGCAAACAAGCAAATACAGAGTAACTTCACAGACAGACAGGAACTATCAGTACCAGCTAAGTAGTATATGCCAGAGCAATCTCATGGCTCTCTTTGTATTAGGCAATCTTGCCTCTGAGATAATCAGTAGTCATTCATCTTGTAAATGCTTGCAGAGGAAAATGCTATTGTAAAATACGGGTACATGAAGGAGCCCTTGGTCTTTCCAACCCTTTCTTTTATGCATTCAAGACACTGAGGATATGGCCACACCAAATATACCTGAACTCTATGGCTGCCTCCACGCTTGCTTTATGTGCTCCTGTGTTCTAGATTCCAGCTCTGTAGCTGTGCCATGTACACTCACAATGCAAACACTAGAGTTACTTTGCTGCAAATTGTCTCTGCCCTGGGGTCTTGAACAATATTTCATATGGACAGACTTAAACTAAGGGGTAATGGCTACTTGACTATTCTGTGAGGGTCTGCATCTCTGACATCTGAAGCAACACCATGGAGAGTGAGTACTTTTCCTAGACCATAGAATCATACCTAAGCTGTCCCATATATATGTGAACCTCAGAGGCTACATCTGTGAATATCCCATGTGGGCTTGTGACTCAGATACTGAAGCCCTGAAGCCACTACTACTATTGGCTAGTTTGAACTTCAGATTTCAAAGCTGAAGTCTCTGCATATGCTTGGGCTGTAAACATAGTGCCTACTGTCACTGTGTGTCATCTGTGGTGCAGATTCTGGAGCTTCTATAGCTCTGTTGGGGGCTTTGCTTCAAGTCTTGATCTTGTATCTGCTTTGCATGTACTCACACCTCACACAGTTACCAAAACAGTAAGGCTGCCTTTGCTACTAGCACCTACAGATTTTCTATAAATGACTGTCCACTGGAGCTGGCCCTGGAACTGGCCCACTGACACTGGACCATGACAGTCTTTACTGCAACTGCCAGTGCAAGTATACTGCAAGCCATAGCTAGCACTGCCAGATCACAGACCATTTAGCACTTTTCTCTTTACTGGAAATCAAGTTGCTTCTCTACTGCCACCTTCCACAATATGTCTGCTTGGACAAATTACTGACAAGGACCTGTTGTGATAGAGCACTAAAACCTCTGGAGGGGAAGGTAGAAGGGAGCCCAGCCTCTTATCTACTGAGTCTCTCTCTCTCTCTTTCTCTCTCTCTCTCCCTCTCTCTCTCTCTCCCTCAGAGAGTTGATAAGGAGTCACATAGTGCCGTGAGCTTGTACTTTGTACGCTTCTCAGCCCCACCCTCAAACTATAGTACATAAATTTATAGTCCTATCTACTGAGTGCCTATCTGGTATGGCTTGTCACTAGGTCAGAGTAGGCTACATCTCATGGTTTGAATCTTGATGAGTCCTCTTGATAACTTGCAAGGATCAGAACCCCCTTTGGATTGAGGATTCAAAGTCTCTTTCTTTCAGGCATCTTGTCATATTATTTCTGGCAGTTATCTCTCTGAATGAAGCTTCTCTTTGCTTGCAGGCATGCTTTCTCCCTACGGTGCCCCATTTCTTCATAAAGCCAGTCTGAAGGATCATCTCATATCACCTCCTTCCCAGAAGCTGGCCACACTGCTCTTTCATGTTAGCTATAGCTCAGCAATGGCTTCCCAGGTGGGAAAAAAGAAACCAGGAGAATCATGGTTGTCTTTGCCAATGAATAATATCACAGCCCTATTCTTACCAATGCCAGGCATCCATACCCAAGCCAGAGGGCATCTTCCACTTACCATTAGAGGGAGGTCTTTTCTCATAGTAAATAATCAGTAAGGTATTGACTGCTCCATCACATGTGCAGGATCAATGGAAGATTCCAAGAAACATGAAAAAACAAGGAGACAACTCCACCAAAGGAACACACCACTTTCTAATGATTGCTGTCAAATGAATGAATGTCTGTGAAATTTCCCATGAAATATCTAAAATATACTTGTTCTAAACAATTTCAGTATAGAGCAACAACTTGAGAACATTAGAAGAATTTATTATACAAATGAAAATTTAACATATACTTGAAATATGTGAAATAGAAACCTAGGACCCAGGGGCTAGAAAGATGGCTTGTGGTTAAGAATGATTGCTGATCTTTTAGAGGAACCTGTTCAGCCTCTAATACCCACACTGAGTGACTTACAAACCACTGTACCTCAAGCTCCAAGGGATTCCCATTCTCCGTTGGCTCTCATAGGCATCCATACATATAGGTGTACAAGTATAAAAACAAAATAATTCTTTAAAAACATTTAACCTGAAGAATATGGTGAATGGCAATAGAGTAAACAGTGGCGCTCAAAGTGGCAAAGAAAAGGGTAGTATAATTAAGATAGCTTATATAAAGTTTTCTGTTAGCTTTTGGACTAGAAACTAATCAGGCCCCAGTCATCCTTGGCAGTCTTATTATCCCCACCAATAAGCTTCTGTGACTAAAACCACACCATCTACCTTGTTTCTAGCCTGTTTATGATACTGTAACCCTTTAACAAAGACCTCAGGTGGCTCTTTTTCAGAAGAATAATTGGTTCCTTAATTCTCACTATCATAAGGAAGCTTCCATGTCCAAGCTACTAGGCCTCAAGATATCAGAGGGCTACCAAGGGCACAGGCCTTTAAATGTATAATGGGTTTGCCTTAGCTGAATGTGTTCTTCGGTTCTTCTCACACAACCTCTAGGTCATGTCCTCCTATGTCTGTCCTCCATTCCTAGCAATGCAAGAGCTCTCTGTCCCTTACCTGTTGCCAGATTATCAAGGACAGTTTGACTATGGACAACTCATAAGCCATTCAACTTGAAACCCCTCTCTTTCTTTGAAAACTGATAAGAAGAGATATGCTCTCTTCTGACTTGGCTACATGGGCCCATACTCTCCCAAGAATCGATTCCATGTTGCTGTCTGTCTGTCAATCACATTAATAAATCTTCCAATAAATTTCTTGATCCAAAGGGCAATCTGCTTTAATATTACCTTTGAACCTAACCCAAAACCTTTCAATAGACAATTAAGAAACAAAGAAAAATGGAACAGAGTAATGCATTAGGATTTAGCACCAAGAGAAGGAAATTTGTACATAGGATTTGTGGGGGATGGGCGAGAAAGGGAGTAATCACACACATTCAAGGACCCCTTCACAATACTATCAGTGAATTTCTCAGCAGATGCTTCATAGGCCAGGAGACAATGAGATGAGTTATGTACTCTAAGCACTGAATGAAAGAATGAACACCAATCACAATCCTTTCTTCTGCAAAGGTGTCTTTTAACAAGGAAGGAAAAGTGAAGATTTTTCCACAAAGACAAAAGCCTAGATGGTTTATCACTATTAGCACTGCCTTATATGAAATGTTAAAGGCAGTTCTGCAAATTTAAATGAAAGAATACTAAGCACCCAAAATATAAACACATGGCAAGGTAGCAGAGAAAGTTAGAACATAGTTGAGTAAAATACTCTGATATTGTGATGGTGGCTTGAAAAATCACATACGTCTTTAATGTAAACATTAAGGGCAAAGGTATTTAAAATATTTATCATATCAATAATTTGTTAAAGAATGATTCAATAGATAAACAACACAATTACACACAGACACAAACATACACAATAAAAGAAGAAAGAAAAATTAACAGAAAAGCTGAAAAAAATAAAAAATAATAGCAGTAAATATTAATTATCTCAAACATAAATAGATTATTTTTTTTCAATCCAAAAAACTGAAGTCGCTGACTAGATTAAAAGTTAAGACTCAACTATAGGCACTTTAAGTTTAAAGACACAGTGAAAGAAAAAATGATAAAACAGAAGAAAAATTCTGCATGCAAAGGAAAAATAAAGAAAATAGCCAAAAACATAGCTAGGGAGACTGTTTAATTTGCTGACAAGCCTGATGACCTGAGTTTGAGCCCCAGGACCTACATAGTAGGCATAGAGAACCACTGACAACTGTAAGTTTTCCTCTGACCCTTTTATCTTTGCTGTGGTATTGTGCATGTCCACCCCCATAAATAAGTTCATGTTGTAAAAGGCAGGAATTCTTTTTCTTAAATTAGAAAAAATGAAATTGAATCAAAATTGTGTCTAGTGTAAAAAGTGCTGACCTGTAATTATAATTGGAAAAGTTTATCAGCCATGTATAGAAACTGCAAATGTATATACTGCCAATATTAGAATGTTTAGATTCAGAGAATGAACAAGAATAAGTCTGAGACATATCCCATTATAGTAATAGATTCCAACATCCTACTTTCCACAGGAGACAGATTATCCAGACAGAAAATCAGTAAAGAAAAATTGGTTTAGACATGTGTTTGGAATAAATGGGTGTAACATATTCAGTGCATTTGTTCCATCTGGAGTATTCCTTCCAACACCTCCAGGATACATGTTCTTCTCGTGTGCACATGGAACATTGTTCAGGGAAGAACATGCTAGATAACAAAGGTCAAGTTAACTTAAGAAGAATGAAACCATGTCAAGTGTTTCCTTGTAAAGAAGTTAAACTATTAAAGTATGCAAAAGTTAATAAGTTACCTGTGTGTGCAAACTAAACATGAACCTATGATCCCATGAATTAAGAATGTAATAAAAAGAAAGTCATGTGTATGCAAAACAGTTCTAAGAGAGAAGTTTATCATAAGTGGCTACATGAAAAAGAAAGAAGAACTGGGCTGGAGATGCAGTTTCATGGTAGAGGACTTATCTAACATACACAGGGCCATCAGTTCAATCCCTATCAACAGACTCCTAAGACTCAAGGTACAGAATTCAGAGCTCATATAAACAACTTAATGTTACATTTTAAAGAACAAGAAAAAAAAAAAAGAGAAAGAGAAAACCTAGTGTTGGTATTGGAATGAATAGCAATGATCATTGCAGAAACAAATAAAATAGAGATAGATATTCTGACCTCTATTGCAAAGTCTTTTTGGAGAGATAAATAAATTGAACAACTTTCACCGATTAAGGAAAGAAGAGAGAGTACTCAAGATCAGAAGTGAAAAAGGAGACATTGTGAATATTCATATCAAAACCTCACAGGTAAATTTGAATAATGAAATTCTATTAAATTTAAAAACCTAGAAGAAATGAAGGCACTCCTAGAGTCATCTATTATACAAAGACTGAACGATGTAGATATAGAAAATATACACGAGTCAGTAACAAGTAAGAACATTGGGTCAATCATGGAGTCCTCTCACATAGCTTTGTGAATGCAGGGCTTCATTGATGGTTTCTATCCAGCAGTTAAGAACTGTTGGCAATCACCCTCAAACTTTTCCAAAATATTGAAAAGGAGAAAACATTTCAAACTCATTTTTGTGAGGTGAGCACTAGTCTGAAATTGTTGGGTCCCATTTTGGCCCTGGTTTGGGCCTTCAGGACAAACCCTGGCTCAAGTTTTGAGACCTGTATTGGGTGACTCAGCAAGACCTGTTTGGCCTTGCCTCTGCCCTGCCTTTTCTGATGTGAAGCTTTTCCATTGGCCCTGTCAGTTACCCCTTACCCTTTGTCACCCTTCCCCACCTCTTGTGTCATCTCTTCTCATACCTAAGTGCCCACCTCCTTGCCTTCTCTATATGATCAAGTGCCTAGTTTAATAAAGTGAGTTCCTGCTTGGAAAAGACTCCTGGTCTGGCATGTTTCTTTTGGGCCATTGACACTCGCCATCCCTGTCAGCCCTGGATAGACCCAGCTAGACAGGTTTCTCTCCTCTTGCTGGGCTAAACATGGCTACTTTAGAAAAGAAATTTAGCTAGTTATATTATTGGTGAACAAACAAAATATCTCAGATGAAGAGATATAAGAATCATCAATTGATACTAATAAGCTAAATTCAACAGCACATCAAAAGGATTATGAACAAGGGGATATACCCTAGAGTTGAATGAAGGTTAATTTCACAAGTATAGCAACTTTTACAGGAAAGCACATGACAAAAATTTATCCTTTAATGATAACATTTAAGCTATTATGCACAATTTACCCAATTTGTTGAAAGTCTGTACCGTGAAAGGATGAATTTTGGCTTGGGATTAGGACAGTATTTCCCACAACTTATTAAATGGCCATAAACACAATTCTATACTTTGTTTTATGTATTAGTGTGAAATGATAGATTGAACATTAACAATTATAAAGCCAAAATATTGAGCAACCCTGAAAAAGGTTGAAGATGCTGCATGTTCAGAAGTACCTAGCATTCAGGCAAGATGGAATTCTTAAAGTAATATATGAAATTACATTTTATCTTACATATAATATATAGGAATTTTTAAGATAAAATTCTTTTTGATCTGTAAATATTTGCTGAATATGTATTGTCTATACCTGCATGCCTAGAACCATACAATAATTTGAAAAGTTTATATTTGAAGCAACAGGAGAAAACCATGGCTTACCATCTAAGTAGATGAGTATGTCAATAATCTTGGGAAGTTAGTTGAATTTCTACAGAACATTATATGTTCATTTTGAACAATGATTATTACTTTAACTTGTTTTCCCACATAGTTGTGTAGTTTGGCTATAGCCATGTTTACCTGCACACTACAGAGAAGAAGAGAGATAGATGAGTCTTGCAATCTTGTGTAAAAATAAATTGTACAATGTTAAATACATAAATCCCTTATGAGAACAGACAACATAGCACATGTGTAAAGGTGATTGCTACCAAACAGGATAACCTGAGTTCATTCTCTGAAATCCACATTATGGAAAGAAAAAATCAACAACTTTCTCAAATTGTCCTCTGAACTCTACATGTGTGTGGATGTATATGCACACACACACACACACACACACACACTCACACATACTCACACACATGCTCATACACATACACTCACATGCATGCACATACACATACACATGCATACATATACGTACACACACACACACACACATATATATATATATATACACACTCATGCACACACATACATATGCACACATACACATACACACATATATACACAGGCACAAACACCTACATACACACACACACACACACACATACTCATATACACACATACACATGTATACGCACACAAACATACACACAAATAAATAAATGTAAAAAAGTTAAATCTTAATAGAGTGTGTTTTGAATAATATTTGTAATAAAAGAGGAACTAAAAGCTGGGGAAAACAAATGATGTACTTTTGAGATAAGGTAAATGATTTAAACAGTGTTCTAGATGATGCAGGCTTAAGAGTTTGATGAAACCACATCATATATACATGACATAAACATAAAACTGTCTGTCCCTAAGAGACCTGAGAGTTTCCTACTTGTTTGTTGTGGAGCATTTGAGCTCTCTCTTCATTTTAATTACTCTGTCAACCAGGCTGTCCTGTAACTCAGATTCGCCTGTCTCTGCCTTTTGAGTGCTGTGTTTAAAGGTGCCACCACTGCCTGCCTCAAATTATGCTTCTTATAAGAAATAAAAGTAGTTCTTTCAAGTGCTTTACCACTGGCTTTTGTTAGTTTAGTGTGTATGTGTGTGTGTGTGTGTGTGTGTGTGTGTGTGTGTGTGTTTTGTATGTGTCCATTTCTCTCTAAGATTATATTTTACCCTAAACATTTTATATTAGTGTGGATGAAAATACACAGGGTTCAGTCCACAATAATCTGTGCTGACTTGCTTGGTACCTTCTTTGTATCCAGTTCTTACACATATGATGCATTTTTCTCCTTATGGCCGTGTGTTGAGCAGTGATGTAACCACTGTAAAATTTAGGTTCTCTGGCCCTTGATGCCAGTAAAGTTTCTCTAGGTTGAAATGAATTCTCCAAGTTCAGTAGTAATAAATCCTCTGAGTTGAGTCTTGGCTACCAATCTTGTCAAATTAATGAAATATGATAGACTTGGATGAGAGGAATTGTTTGGACTCTAAGGTTGCCCTGGACCCTTCCCTCTACTCTTGTGAGACTTTTGTGAAGTAAATAATTTGTCTTAAAACAGGCATGAGATAGTACAGGTAATATGCTGAAATATTAAGTACTATCCCCAGTTTCTTATTCTAGTAGCATTTTGAAATCGAAAGTAATAGCACTAAAATATACTCCTTCTATTAAACCTCAAGTATCACTCAGCATTCCTTTGAGAATAATGTATGTCCCACCAATACATCCTAATTCAGAATGAGGAAAGAGCTCTTCTAGTGCCTTTTGCTTGAAGATATAGTCTTTCAAAAACCTTTCCCATATTTAATAAAATAATCCCTATGTCACAAAGGACATTAGATCCATGTACACTCTCTCTCTCTCTCTCTCTCTCTCTCTCTCTCTCACACACACACACACACACACACACACACACACACACACACACACTTCTGTTGGCCATTAGGCATCTGAAAACAGCCAGTTCTTAGAGATGACATTCTGACACTTCTGTATACTTTGGAGATATAGTCTCCTCCCCCCATCTCTTTTGTGTGTGTGTGTGTGTGTGTGTGTGTGTGTGTGTGTTTAAGGTGCAAGGAGAATATAGATTGATATGAGAATAATGAGGCAGTGGGAGCATATTGTGTTATTTTTAGAACTGAAGCACAACTTTGTTGGGTTATGGTGGAGTGTGTTCCGAATCTGCCCCAAGGTTCAGGCCTCTGGGAGAGGCGAGATGGGGGAAGTTTGACTGCACTCACCCCATGGCACTGTTGAGTGGTGTCAGGCTGTGAGAAGCCACAGGACACCACCCAGAGTGGGGGAGCATGGCCTGGGGGTCCAAGGGACTACACGGAGCCTGCTCCATCTGGTTTTCAGGCTCTTGGGCATCCCAGGTGCTGCTGGATGCCATGGAAGAGCTGAGAATGGAGTGGGGGCCTGCAGGCCAGATCTAACCTGGGATCAAGGGGGAAGGCAGGGAGGATCCTGTCTGAGTCCCACTGGGGACCAAGTCTTTGGCTTGTCACTGTCTAGCTGGGTTGGTTTGGTAGAGATTGTGGCTAGGAGCACTGAGAGGCCTTCTGCTGGAGACTAGACATGGCTCTTTAGACAAAACCTGTTCCATTGTTCCCCATGGCAGATCCTGATGAAGACAGACAGTTCATGGTTTTAGGGCATTTATTGTCATGGCGGGGAGTGGCGATGTGTGAAACCGTATCCCCCCAACCTCAGGATGGGCCTGAGGTTTAAATACCATTTTCAGGGAGGAGTAGCCGGGAAGGTGAGTTGGAGTTTTAAGCCTCTAGGTACCTCATTAAAATGGAGACATCTTAAGGCTATGTGACCACAACTTTACCTGTGGAGGGACTTTGGGGCTATGTGACTGACGGTCACATACCTAATGGAGAGCTGCAGCCTGTGTCAGGAGTCTGGGGCCCAGGAACATGGCAAAATGCCTACCATCCCTTGTACAATTGTCCCCTGCTGGGGACCCCCTACTGGGGCTCCAGGGCTTTAAACCTTAGCTCAACCAAAAAACATGCTTCCTTTCACAGTCCCACACAGCTTATTGATAGGCTACATGAAGAAAGAAATATAAAGTATACATGAGTTAGAATGTATTGCACTTAAGAAAGGTAATACTCTCATAGAAAATTGTTTTAGAGGCATGTACTTGGTTATACCATACTCCAAGACAATACATACAAAAATCATTGGCCTAAAGCAAGTAGTGTCTCTTGAGTCATTTACCTCAAGATTTGTGGCTATGTTCATGCAGAAATGTGTACATTATGAAGACAGCCTCTTGAAATAAAATACTTACCACTAACCTCAATGCCTTGTTTTTTAATTTACTATAAAATTCACAATTTTCATAAGAATAGATTTTCTAAGTATTAGGTATGCAAAAGACTCATTTGTAGGTTCTATCTTATCCAGAAAATGTCTTCAGTTTTTTAGTAAAAGGAGTTTGAGATCCTAATTTCAATGGATAGAGAATATGCCCCTTTTCAGGAATTCTGCCTGGCACTGACCCTTTCTCCTGGTATGTTGGAGTAAGCTCAATAGAAATACTGGCTAGGCCTTGGGTCAAAGTTAAATATCATTCATTATAACCTCATCTTCAGGACTAGCTAAAGTGCTCAGAGAGTAGACATTACAGAGCTCTGAGGGTGAAAGTTAGGGAATCAAATCTGCCCTACAGTCTTGAGTGGAGTGTGACAATGTAAATGCCATAACAGAGCTGGGTACAAAGTAGAAAGGTTGAGACAAGAAAGGCCTCTAGCTGGAGCAATAAAGTGTAATAAAGTCAGGTCTTCGAGCCTCACACATGAGGTGGGAGCTCTGAGAATGCAGAATAGGAGGGCAGCAGGAGAGGAGGCAGTAATAGACTGAGCCTTGCAACACTGCAAGTCCAGTGCCAGTTTGTCTGGGAGGAACATATAGCAGGATCATAGCAGCTTGGGAACATGGCATTCATACAGACTCTGCCTGGATGAAGTGGAACAAACTAATCTCTTTGTGTCTTAAGACCTGAATTCCTCTCTTTCCTTGACTTTCTTCAAATCCTCCCATATGCCTTTCTTACTGTTTTTCAAATTTATAGCCTCTCTTTTCACTAATTGTTATTGTATTAATGTATGCAGATATATGCACACACACACATGCACACACACACACACACATACACACACACATATATACATTCCTAAATGTAACCTGTTTAGTCTGTATAGTGTTACTCCTGTGAATGTTTTTCAATGTTGACCATTTGATATTGAATAACCAATTGATGTGATCTTCCCTGGAGAAAACCATTTCTCTTACTCAGCTTTCCTTGTTGTCTGTGGTTTTTTTTGTGTGTGTGTGTGTATGGCTGAGGCCTCGTGGGTTTTCCCCTGATCCTCTTTTGCCTATTGCTGTTCTTATTCAGCTCATGTTTAGGTACTTTTAAATGATAGGTAGGCAGTTCTTTCAAGTTTATAACATTCAAGTTTATAAACTGAATATTACCCCTGCAAAGAGGTACACTTTCCCAGTAAGTTCCCTGTGTTACAGATTTCTTATTTGTTTTGAATATATTTTGCCTGACCCAAAAAAAAAAATTATTAAGATTATAAAGAAAAACCCACCAAGGATGTTTTCTTGCCATGTCAAACCATCTCTACCCCCAGCACGAACAAAGAACACATCTTTGTGGCTCAGCTGTCATATCTCAACCTCTAAAACTCCTGTGCCCTGTCTTCTGAGATTGAGAGTGGTATGGAGCTTTTGCCACCACTGAGCTTTGTGCCTCAATTACTGACGGAAAAATCTGACGGAAAACTTGTCATTTCAGCAGCTGCCATAGCAATGAATGCAGAGTTTTTTAGAAAGCAGAAAGCATGACAAAAATAGAAGCCAACACCCCAGGAGTGAGTGACCAGAAAACACTAATAGGGTCCCATTAACATCCAAGCTTAATTCTGAGTATCTGGTAGCTCACTCTCCCAAGTACTGCGGAGCTTAAGGAGAAGATGTTTTCCATGAAGCTGAAGCCTGACAGCCAGTCTCCTTGTCTAGACAGATGCACCATCTTGACCACCCTGTTGGGCTCTGCATGTCATCTCAGCATTTGCTACCCTGAAGTTCAGCATACCTTTGAGTTGATCTTGGATTCTGCAGCTGTTGCCGTTGGCAGATGAATAGCTGTGTCCTCATTGCTCTCCATCTACCAAGGGACAGATATCTCCTAATTCACGCTACACACCACTGTCTACTTCTACTTTATGCTCAGGTTGGAGACAAGGCATATTTCTAGTGGTATTATATGGGTTTTGAATCACCACAGAGCCTAATAGTACTTTCTGGTTTTTTGTACCATTGGCACGACCAAGTTATGATTGCTGTGAATGGTGGCAAACATCTAAACTGAGAGTTTCTACTCTCTGCAACTTCTATGTCAATTTCCTGCTTGCTTTTGACTCACTGGCTCAGATCTTTCCCCTAAACAAACTGTGGAAAACATTCCTCCTATCAGACTATCTCTACCACCATTGTAGGATGTCTCACATTACTAGGTCTGAATGCTGATTGTGGATCCTACTCAAATTTCTGATTCAGGGTATCCCTCAACATCCAGGAAAACAAATAGATGCACAAAGAGACTAGATGGGGATTATGAGCTGGGTTTGTGTGAGCTTCAGTTTTGTTCTGGTTGCTCAGTTACTTGAACTCTATGCGGTTAGGGTCAGGAACAAAGAAAATAGTAGCTATTATACTAGCCTTCTTTGTCATTTTATTTGATCTTTACTATATTATTGTGAAGCAGTTCTTTTTTATATTCATGTGAGCTACAGATGAAAGACAAAACGTTTGAAAAATTAGCTTACACTTCTGTAAGGGACTTCCATTCCCAGAAATCTGATTTCTGAGTTCAGAGTGTGCATCTTACTTCATGGCTGGCCTCAGATCTCTATAGTGGAAGGAAAACTTGCTTAGTCTTAAATAGCTCATAGGTCATCATATCCCCAAATCTGACTATTTTCTGCCTGAAGGAGAAATTCAGCTAATGAACCTTGACAAATAATATTTAATTTGCTCTTTGTCTTGCTCTAAAGGGTAAAATGGGAAAATTCCTGGGCCTCTGTGTCAATCCATCCTTTATGCAGATGCTTTGAGGAACAATGGTGGCCGCTGTCCTCCCTTTTCAGGCATAATCAACAGTACAATGATAATTGCTAGGAACACTGCCAAAAAATGGAGGTCCTGTTTGTTTGTTTGTTGTTTAGCTTTTCAAGGGGCACAGCAAACACTGCTCTAGCAATCTATTTAATCAGCTTCTGAATTATTGATGTATAGTAAAATGATATGCAATATGTGGACTGTGTTATTTATTAGGTGGGCTAATGGAGCTTGGGTAAGTAGTTTTCCTTTTCTAGATCTTTCATCTCCAGAGGTTTTGTCTTTTATTACTGAAGCCAACAGTGGTCACAGATTTTTAGGGTTGTGTCTAAGTAAAATATTTTACCTGTCTGAAATGGGCATGGTAATGAATTTTACCAATGAATGCAACTCAGGACATTTTAGTCAGAATACAATGCTAGTAGCAAAGGAGGTGATTTGCGAGGACTTTGGACATGAAGGAGATGCTGGAAATACACCTGAAATTACTCCCCTGAGCTACATGCTAAATATTGCCAAATAGGAAGACAAGTCCTGGAATTCTTTGTGACTAATTACAAGGTTTGCTAATGAATTAAGTATCTGACTTTCAGAAACATTGCCTATGGTTGTACATTCACTGGGAGAAAGCGAGAATTCATCACTCTGCAGGTGATCCTTGGGACGATAGTTTGACTTCAGTATAGAAATGCAGTTCTTATTTATTTATTATCTAATATATTATCACAATATATTATACAATGTATATATTAATATACAATATATTTTAAGTGTGTTCTTGCCCTCCCCCAGCTCTTCCTAATAGTACACCACATAAATTCATGCAAAGTGCTTCTCATCACTATGGACACAAACGAAGAATCACTATGAATCTTAATCCATAGGGGTGAAGTTTCTAGTTGAGCACCAGTTGTAGTTTTCCATGTTCAATGATATAAATAATTTAAGCCTTCAGCAATAGGACCATACAATTAGGTCATGGAGAGTAACTAATACTCTTGTGATGTTTGGGGAAGGCGATGAGGCCCCTAAGGACAATGAGTCAACAAACTATAGGCCATTCAGGGTAGAAAGGCAGTTCGTAACTATGTCTAAAGTTGTTAATGTATAGCCCTGGCTGTCCTGGAACTCACTCTGTAGACCAGGCTAGCCTCAAACTCAGAAATCCGCCTGCCTCTGCCTCCCAAGTGCTGGGATTAAAGGTGTGCGCCACCACTGCCCAGCCAACAAATAGATTTTTGAAGTTTATTTTTTTAAACTTTTGGTAAGTAAGTCCTTGTTCCAAATAGTTTTTTTGTTGTTGTTGTTTAGTTCCTTGCAAGAACATTATAAAATAAATTATAAAGTAAATGCATCTCAGACACACAAGTTTTTCAAATGGCACTTGCATAATATCTAACATTTGGTTAATAGCTGTGGAAACAACAAGGTATGCCTGTATCTCTCTTAATGTATTACCAAGAACAGCATCTGTGGTTGACAGATCTTTCACAGGGAAGACGCTGAAGCATTTGGAGACTTTCCTCTATTTGTGGAGTCAGAACAAAATGATTGTTTCCTCAAATGTTATCCAGTCTCATTTTACATTTTTAAAAATGTTGTTGAGTGAAACTTTTTAGAAAATATTTCTCCTGTCTTACCTTAAAATAATTACCTAATAGAAATTTTTGTTTAACCTTCAGTTAAAATCAGCTTTGTGAATAAAGTTGGCTTTGGCTTGTTCTTTTGCAGGAGAGGTTCCTTTCTCTGTAAAATGTAATCCCAGTTAAAAAGGGTATCAAATCATCCCAACATGACAGTATTGCTGTACCTCTAGGCATCATACTGTCTATAACATTGTTTTCTCTTTCTCTTTATGTCTGGTCCAGGGTTGTTTTTCAGTGTTAATTTGGGAGACACATTTAGTGTCTTGAGCTTGTTTAAAGTTTCACTTGTCCTCAAGTGATTTGTTTCACAATTACTAAGTTCCATATGATTGACTGGGTGGTTTTATACTGACATAGTTATTAAAAGTAATGTGACTAGTAGCTTGCAATCTGCTGTAAAGTAGGAAACCGGGGTAGTAAAATAACTGGAACTAAAGTTATAGAGATAGCCATGATCCAAACACTCAGTAGAGAATAGCACATTGTGGTACCAGAGATCTGGAGGATGAAATCAGCAGCTATGGAGTTAGGGTATTTAATATGACAGAATTATGCTAGTGACAATTGACAATCTCTTATCCCAGAAAAATAGAATTTAATGGAAAGGTATAAACCACAACATGAGACATGTAATATAAACTAATAGTGTGTTTAGGCAATAATTAACATTAAATTTGAAAAAATATTGGTGAATTTATGACTCAAAAATATCCTTTTTTTTCTCATTGTGAACTTCTAGGAAGCCTTTGAAGAATTCTTTCTTAAAAATATATTTTTATTCAAATAGAATTACATCACCTCCCTGTTCCCTTTCCTCCTGAAAGTGCCTCCTGGATAACAGACCTGAAACCCTCCCAATGTCCTTGTGCCCACTCTAATTTGATAGCTTCTTTTTCTTTGATTATCATTGGTACATACATACATACATACATACATAGGTGCATGTATGCATGCATGTGTGCTTGAAGGCATATGTATCTGTGTAGTGTAATCTGATAAGTACCTTTTGTTGGTACTGTGTATATGGCTTCAAGATTGACCACTGCATTGGAAACCAACAAAATTACTTATCCCTGGAAGAGGTTAATTCTCCCCTTATCAGTCATTATTCTTCTATAATTATTTGTGTCGGCATAGGATGCTTGAAAACACTTTACCACTTCCACATTAACATGTCTATTGATATTGCCTCTGTTCTGGACTTGTTTATGCAGCCATTTCTGAGAGAGACTATTTCATAGCTCATTTCCTGAGATTGTGACAGAAAATCTTTTTATTCTTCTACAATGTTCCCCAAGTTAGAGATGGGTGAGCTGTGATGCAGTTCATCTGTTGGGGCTGGGCTCCCCACATTCTGTCAACCTCCTCACTGTGTCCACTTGTTTTCTGTGATGACCTCTATTTGCCATTAGAAGATGTTGCTTTGATGAGGATGTTGTGGCCACACTTAATCTGTGAGTAGGATAAGATTTAGAATATAATAAAGACCTATGCTGGTCTAGGTAGTGATTCTTTTCTTTGGTCCATGACCTCACTTGCTCCAAGAAGATGGTTAGGTTTCTAGTATCAAGCATGTGTTCCTTCCTATTGAATAGACCTTAGTTCAATTAGACAGCTATTGGTTGTTGCCAATATGCAAGTGCCAATTATTGCACTTTTATGCATATCTTGCCATGCTGGTATTTGTAGTGGTTTTATGTGTTGCTGATGGGTAGGACTGTGTAATAGCTTCCCTCCTTTGTAACCTTGACTAGTATGTTCTAGAACTATGGACTCTTAGCAGCAGGAAAAAGGCTTTTACTCTGAGAGGTGACCAAGAACTACATACATGTTGTTTTTGGAATCACTTGGATTACCTCCTTGACTGGAAAGGAGGTTTGCTGTGATTAGTACTGGGATTTTGTTAGTCCATGGTTCTTGTTGGGAGCTTATTTTTTTGAGATATATATATATATATATATATATATATATATATATATATATATATATATCAATAGATTATTTATTTATTTATTTATATAGTGTGTGTGTGTGTAAAATGTGCTCATAAGTATATGTATTATACATAATTTTAGGTAAATATAAAATGATATGAGTTCTTGAGGCCTTACCGAACTTCGGTGTCATTTGTCCCTTGTCTCTCCTTCTCCTTTTGTATTGACCTTCTTCAAAGTTCTGCAATTAGAGCTCTTTCCACTTCATATCACCTGAAAATTATGCTGGTCTCATTCCAAGTCTACACCTCACCTATGATCTCATTAAAATTTTCTGGTTCTTGTGCTTACTTTCTGTTGTGTACTCACACTAAAGATTTGAAGTTAGGGATTATAGATGAGGGTGAACATACAGAGTTTGTATTTTTGGTACTGGGTAATATGCTATATTTTTTCTAGATCTATCTATATACCTGCATATTTTATGATTTCATTTTTCCTTAAAGAAGAATCACATTCTATTGTGTTGTATGTATTACATTTTCATTACACAGTCATCTACTGAAGGACATTTAGATAATTTTCATCTCCTAGATATTGTGACTGAGACAGCAGTGAGAACTGCTAAGAAAGTATCTACAGAAGGAGATGTCATGTCCCTTGGTCATACTACAGAGAGTGTACCAGGGTCATATGGTAGATTTATTTTTAGCTTTTTTGAGGATGCTGCATTTCCAGAATGGCTGTATCAACTTATAATCTCCTCCCACAGTGAATCAGGGTTCCTCTTTCTCTACATCTAAGTCAGTATTTGTTGACAGTTGTTTTGTTGCTCCCCCTTCTGAAAGTAATCAGAAGAAATCTAAAGATACTTTCATTTGCATTTCTCTAATCATTCAGGACAATAGGCAACCGCTGAAGTATTTCCTAGTTGATTTTTTCTTTTATTGAGAATTCTATGTTTATATCCCCAGTGTCTCCACCCCTTTTATATATATTGAGAGTATAAAAATAGTCAAATAGATGAGCTGAAAATAACAGCATACATCCATTTCAACCTTTATTCCTTTCAACTACACTTTTAGGATAATATCACTAAACTGTATATTTTACTTTTTGGGTAGTGTGATGGTTTGAATATGCTTGGTCCAAGGGAAGTGAAACTATTACGAGAGACAGTTTTATTGGAGGAGGTTTGGTCTTATTGGAGGAGGTGTAGCCTTGTTAGAGGAAGTGTTTCACATTGGAGATGGGGCTTTGAGCTCTCATAAATGATCAAGTCTGGACAGTGTGATCTAGAGCCCTCTCCTGACTGCTGCAGAGAACAATACCTTTTTAGATCAAGATATAGAACTTCTGGTTACTAAAGCACCATGGCTGCCTGAACGCTGCCTTGCTTCCCACGATGATGATAATGGACTAAACCTCTGAAACTGTAAGCCAGCCACAATTAAGTGATTTCCTTTATAAATACCAACTCAATTCTTTACAGAGATAGAAAGAGCAATTCTTTAAATTTATCTGCAATAACAACAGCAACAACAAAAAACCCCCAAGAATAGCAAAAACCGTTGTCAACAATAAAAGAACTTCTGGAAGAATCACCATCCCTCACCTCAAGCTATAATACAGAGCAATAGTGATAAAAACCACATGGTGTTGGTACAGAAACAGGCAAGTAGATCAAAGGAATAGAACTGAAGATCCAGAAATGAACCTACACACCTTTGGTCACTTGATCTTTGACAAAGGAGCCAAAACTATCCAGTGGAAAAAAAGACAACATTTTCAACATATGGTGCTGGTTCAACTGACAGTTAGCATGTCGAAGAATGCAAATTTACCCATTCTTATCTCCTTGTACAAGGCTCAAGTCCAAGTGGATCAAAGACTCCACAGAAAACCAGATATGATGAATCTAATAGAAGAGAAAGTGGCAAAGAACCTCAAACACATTGGCACAGGGAACAATTTCCTGAACAGAACACCAGTGGCTTATGCTCTAAGATTAAGAATTGACAAATGGGACCTCATAAAATTGAAAAGTGTCTGTAAGGCAAAGAACACTGTTATAGGACAAAAGGGCAACACACAGATTGGGAAAAGATCTTTACCAACCCTACATCACATAGAGGGTTAACATTCAAAATATACAAAGAACTCAAAAAGTTAGACTCCAGAACACCAAATAACCCTATTAAAAATGGGGTACAGAGCTAAACACAGAATTCTCAAATGAGGAATCTCAAATGGTTGAGAAGCACTTAAACAAATGTTCAATATCTTTAGTCATCAGGGAAATGCAAATCAAAAGGATCCTGAGATTCCACCTCACACCAGTCAGAATGGCTAAGATCAAAAATTCAGGTGACAGCAGATATTGGCAAGGATGTGGAGAAAGAGGAACACTCCTCCATTGCTGGTGGGATTGCAAGCTGATACAACCACTCTGGAAATCAGTTTGGCGGACCCTCAGAAAAATGAACATAATACTACCTGAGGACCCAGCTATTCCACTCCTGGGCACATACCCAGAAGATGTTCCAACATATAACAAGGACACATACTCCACTATGTTCATAGCAGCCTTATTTATAATAGCCAGAAGCTGGAAACAACCTAGATGTCCTTCAATAGATGAATGGATATAGAAAATGTGGTTTATTTACATAATGGAGTACTACTCAGCTTTTAAAAACAATGACTTTATGAAATTCACAGACAAACGGTTCGAACTTAAAAATATCATCCTGAGTGAAGTAACCCAGTCACAAAAAAACAAACAAACAAACAAACAAAAAACCCAAAACAACAACAACAAAAAAACCACACACACATGGTACCTACTCACCAATAAGTGGATATTAGACAAAAGAAGCTTGGAATACCTACCATGTAACTCACAGACCATATGAAACCCAAGAAGAAAGAAGACCACACCAAAGTGTGGATGCTACAGTTCTACTCAGATGGGGAAGAAGATAATCTCCAAAAGTAGAGGAACTGAGGGATCTGGGAGGGAGAGAGGAGGGAAAAGGAAAGGGGGAGGACGGTTCAGATATGGGAGGAGATGGGGGAGAAGTACAGAGGGTCAGAAATTTGAAAGGAGACTAGCAGTGGGAGAGGGGAAACTGGGGTAACTTCTAGAAAGTCCCAGATGCTAGGGACCCAAGATGTTCCCAAGACCCAACAGGGAGGACATTAGCCAAATACCCAACAAAGGGGAGATAACCTGTGGAGATCATATCCAGTGGATAGGCATGTCCCCTGTTTGAAAGATGGGGCCACACACCCACCTCAACAATGTTAATCCAAAGTTCCTCCTGTCATAAGGCAGTGCAGGGTCAAAGAATGGACCTGAGACTAAAGGAAAGGCCATCCAGAGACTGTCCCACCTAGGGATCCATCCCATCTGCAGACACCAAACCCAGACACTATTGCTGATGCCAAGAAGTGCTTCAAGGAGCCTGGTATAGCTGTCCCCTAAGAGGCTTTTCCAGAGCCTAACCAATACAGATGCAGTTGGAGGCAGCCAAACATCTAACTGAGCACCCGGACCTAGCTGGATATGTTGCAGAGGATTGTCTTATTTGGCATCACTGGGAGGGGAGACCCTTGATTCGGTGGAGGCTTGATGACTCAGGATAGGGGAATGCTAGGGTGCTGACGCAGAAGTGGGTGGGTGGGTAGGAGAGCACCCTCATAGGGGTGGGGGAGGATCGAGGGGATAGGAGTTTTGTGGAGGGCAAACTGGGAAGTGATATAACATTTGAAATATCAATAAATAAAATAACCAAAAAAAAAATTTGCATTGATCATGATGTCTCTTCACATCAATAAAACCCTAAGACAGGTAGTTACTTTAAAAATCAAAATGAAATACTTCAGATATTCTGCCGTAATTTATCAATTTGTTCCCAATGATGGATAGACATTTTAACTCTTTTATAATGTCTTATTTCATCTCTTTCTATGTCCCAGTATTAAAAGAAAAGTATTTCTCTTAGTTCTGTATCTGTTAATTTTCTTTTATTATTTTTAAAACCCATTTTAAAATCAGTTTTCTACTGTATATCTTGAATTACATGAATGAAAAAATACCAGACTCCTGCCTTTCCTTAATATTATATGAATGAAAAAATACCAGAATCCTGCCTTTCCCTTCAGGTAGTCTGGTCTAAGTATTTATTTCTTAATAGCCAGGAGAGTAAATTTTACCTTCACCTCTCCAATTTTCTTAGCTTGAAGGCTGATCATTATGTTGAAAGTTAATTGCTAAAATAATTCAAGACCAAACCTTATGCCACTCTCTGCCACAGAGGATTTTCATTTGGTTTTGTTAAAAACATGAGACTCTGGCAATCAGAGTTGACATTAAGTTCAAACCTAGAAGTTCGTTGTTCTTGCAGAGAAAACTACCCAGGGTTGTCTACCTGGAAGGCAATATCTGACAAATATACTTTGATCTGTCTTGACTGAATTTAACAAAAAGCCCAGATTTCTGTTCTTTTAGTGTCCACACAAGCTAAAGGAGCTAAAGGAGAATGATTAGAGAGTTATATTTGTCATTGAGTCATGTGACAGAAAAGACAATTATTCTTCTTAGAATAGCAAGATTATATAATTGTGTGGGCAAAACGGCTATGGGGATTTGCAGTAGGGGAAAGAAATTGACTCAGTTCTGAACACAACAAGAAAAAAATAGGGATTTATAGCCCCAAAGTACAGTAGGCAAATTAGTAGACGGAAAATTATTAACAGAAAAAATCAATTTGGGATCTGGGGGTTAACAAAACAAATGAATTCTTGTAAAAGGTAGACCAGGTGCTCAAGTAGCATCTTGACACAATGATGTCCAGTGAAACAAGATGATCAGATGTCTTTGGAGGAAAAGAACCTTGCTAAAAGTAGGCTCTTGGAAGACTACCTAAGACTGCCCAGGCTTTGGTAAGGCCCAAGAACTGTGACCAAACTTTGGTCATGAAGAGAACAGTGGTCAGGGAGAATGTATCTGACATTGTGTTTTGTTTAATTTTGTTTTGTTTCTTCAAGACAGGATTTCTCTGTGTAGCCCTGGCTGTCCTGGAACTCATCCTGTAGACCAGACTGCCCTCAAACTCTCAGAGATCTGCCTGCCTCTGTCTCCTGAGTGCTGGGATTAAAATTGTGTGCCACCACCACCTAGTGTCAGGAAGAATGTTAAAACATAGTTATTAATAAAAGTTTTCCTGGCATTAGAACAGTGTTATGAGTTATCATTTTATTGAGCACTTGCTGTCGCATTGCTTAATACAAAGGCACAGTTAAGCTAATCGGGATCCAATATGTGTACCTAGAAATTGATTTCATTACAGGCAATGTACAAGAACTTATTATCCCATTCATATCTGCTTATAAAGAAGAGAGGAAAGCAAGTTTGTAATTTCCCCTGATAGAAAACCATAAATCCAAGCAAAGAATGATTAAATTCATTAGTGAAGATAAAAAAGAAATGTTCAGACTTGCTATCTTCAGGTAGTTCTCCCACATGAGCCTTTTGGCCCATTCTCCTCAGACCTTTTAGTGCCAGTCACTGAGAGGAGGATACCATTTTTTAAATGAAGTTCAGTAACACCACAAAGGGTGGTGGTATCTGATTGTAAGTTTTCATTCAACTGCATTCAGACAAGACTGAAAATATTCTACATGTATGCAATACTATTTTTTTTATTTCAAAAAGATTTCCTCTTAATTATCAGATATTATGATCTATAAAAAATATTATGCTGGCAAAGTGGTTTGAATAATTTCTACTGTACAGGCATGAGGCTGAATCTCAAAAATATTGTTACTTAGCTTTCAACTGCTGGGAAATAATGCAATTACACCATGAATTTTTTATTTAATATATACTTTAACATGGGTGATCCATTACCATATGAATTTAAGTACTTACATGCCTAATTTTGACAATGAATATACAGGCAGAGTTAAGCTCCCTCCTCTAAATAGTCTGCTTTGATCTTCTCCATGTTTAACATGATATAAAATTCTGTCCCTGTTTAGCCACTTAATATAGTTTCTTTGTCTTCTCTTTGCATTACAATGAGTCTTACATGTATCTTCAGTGTTTCTATCCTTCCTAAAGATATACTCTTGGAAAAAAATTTTTTTTCTTTTTTCATCTTTTTCCTTTGGACTTTTATTATAGTGTTTTTGATTACTTGAAAATTACCATGGCTTATTTCTTCAACGGCGCTGGTCATCTAGGTTGTTGTTCTAGAAGGCTGATAATTATATATTAAGGCAGGTTTTTCTTTCTTCCTTAAGAAAGATCTCCATAAAAAAAAAACCATAAATACTGTTGACTATAGGAATGAGTTTTCTCATATTAAAATGTTATGATGTTCTTTCAAGCACTCAATTAAGAAGGCCATGGAGGACATATGTAAAATACTTAATATAGTGTTTGGCTTCTGATAAGTATTTGATAAATAACAGTTCATACTTCTATTCTAATGTCAATAACAGTAAATATTAATATTACTAATGTGTCAGGCTTTCAAATACAAGGCATAGGTATTTCCTTATGGCTGACTGTGTTGTGATGACTATGTAGGAAAGTGAAACAGTATAGTATTGACTTAGGGGTGTTTCTCTGGCTTTGTCTTATCTTTGAACTCAAGGTCAAAGGGCCTCTTGTAGAATAGTGTTTGTTACTCAGCATATATACCAACCAATAATCTTCAGTGTCCACAAAGTATTTTGGCATAGCCATGACAATAAACATTATTTTCTGGTGAGAGTAATACTTGAAACAACATCTTGAGCTATATATTTCAATATATTACTTTCCAACTTTTGGTGATATCTAGACAAAGAAATGTGGTAAGGAAATATCTTCAATGTGGTTTATTAAAATGTGAGCATTTCAAAATTAAAAATAGATTCTGTAGGAGGCTTGTGATAAACAGAATCGAAACTCTAAAGACAGTTTCCAGTGGAAGAGATTTTCAAGACCATCAAGTGGATACAGAGGATATCCATATTTGATTTAATGAGGTTAGGAATGAATTCAACAGAATAATCCTTTTGTTTTTTTTTCCTCTTAGATAGTAGATGAATAGTTCAACTAGGATAAATGAATAGATGCCGGTTGTGACAGAGGTGTTGAATTATTGAGTTCTGTTCAGAGACTGTGAGAACTGATATGTGATGTTGCTACATTAGCAGCAAGACAATCAGAATACTATCACACACGCTTTGACATTGATTGAGAAGTTAGGTCATAAGTTCACTAACAGAACATACAAACCTGAATAAACTCATTCTATTATTCAGAATGAAAACTCCCAAATAAAAATGGGACACAGTGCTAACTTATCTCTAATTTTAATCTGACAGAGGAAAGTGAAGAACAATTGATTTTACTTACAGAGATAGAAGAAATCTGTTCAGTAAATGGGAGCTTTCAATGTGCTTGTCACCCACATGGCTGGCAACACCGGAAGGTGATTTCATTCTTCTTCTGGTTTGGATGAAGAGAAGCAGGTGAGCTCTCTTGCTCCTGTTGAAATTTCAGAACTAAGGGCCATTAGTAGTTGAGACCTCAGTCTGCTTCTCATAAAGACATGTATCAAGTTTGATTCCCTTCCTGAGAAAATGTACTGTAAGAGGGATTTTCTATGATTGCCTAAAATTTTCTCAGATGACCACCCTCAGTACAAGTTGCCTTGAAAGATCTGAAAAAACACAGAGAGGGTAATTTAGCTGCAGGGGATGCTTGAGAACATTTAAGTTTTTGAGTCTTTGAAAGATTAGAAACAACTTTGGTTTAGAAGAACCCAAAGTAGCACTTTCTGAGCTTCAACAACAAAGCGCAATATATTTGTGGTGTAATTACCAATATTGAGGATTATGGCCACCTAACTTGGCAGACTATTACTCTTTCTTTGGCTCACTCCTTTAATCAAAGGCAGGAAGTTTAGAGGCCAAATTTGACAGCTGTGATGTTGGAGACAGATTGGGAACAAGGCTTTTGGGTGAGATACATTTTCTCTATCTTTTGTGTCAAAGCAATTGGCAATCTATTAGAAAGTTTCATATTCTGCATCAAAGCCAAGAGTCTGTAATGCACCATCTCTCTGGCACAAGTAACAATAGAATAAAGTGCTTGTGATAAAATCTCATTATACTTACATCTATGCGATCAAAGAAGAAGAAAAATGGCCTATGTGTTGTAAAAGAGGAAAGTTCACATTACCTGGACTTATTTGTCTGTATGTTGAAAGTCCGTGAACAACTCAGCAGTTATGTCATGTGGCTTGCAAAGACTTGAGGTTCTCAAATATTTTCCTTCAGCTGTAGCTGAGTCCCTGTTAGAAAAACTGCAACAGCAGGATGAATGGTAGCAACATGACCATCACAAGTTAATGGTGTAGGCCACCATTTCAGGGCCACATCTGCTGGGTTATTTTGATTGAGTAGCTCTCTCTATCAAGATACTTTTATTCATATCTAAACTCAGAATGTTTAGAAGCAGAACATCTTGATTTATTTTCATTGTTCTTTGTCTCTTTTTTGTAAATGTTAGAAAGAAGATTTACTATATAGCTCAGGGTGATCTTGAATTTGCAATCCTCCTGAGTTTAGAGCCCCTGTGCCCTGGAATTCCAGGCATGCACCTCTACTCTTAGTTCTTTTGTTTTGTCACTGTGTTTCCCTTACTGTTTACTCCTCTCTTCAGGTATTAAAAATCAACCTTACTTAATAGTCAGGACTTTCTTAAAATATAAAAGCTATATTTATTTTTATTCTCTAGATTTTTAGGTATTTAAAAGCCAATCTATCTGCTGAGACATTACTACACAAAAGCAAAGTTTCTCAAACCTGGGATAATTTTTCTGAAATTAAAATCTAAATGCTTTTTTTGGAATGAGTCACGTTCTCCATTAGTTGGTAAATGCAAAAAAGGCAAAGATTTATGTTTGTGCACAAGTCACTATTCTCAACTCCTGTTGCCCAGAGTCTTAGTGAGCTGGAGCTACTATCTCATACTTTAATGCTGTGTGGATATTTCTTGCTGTGTGGATATTGATTCTGGCTTCTGTATTTTTAAGAAATGTTTTGCCTAAGTAAATGATGAATGAACTTTATGCTTAAAGACAGTATGCTCCTATCCACTTGCAGTAAAGTCTAGGAGACTGCTGGTTACAGTTGACTCTACACCCACTACCAGCAGGTAGCTAATAACTGAGCTACACTGTAGGCTTAGATTTTTCAAAAATTACTTTAATAAAGGTTCTAAAACACTTCAACCTCTCTTCTAGCTCACCAACCAAAAGTAGGGGAGAAAGATGGTTTATAGGACAAGGAGGATGTGGACTTGTCTAGAAGTAGTTCTATGGGGTGATTCCAGTTTGTCTTGTCAGCATATCAACAGTCTAGTCCAAAACATCAAACATGAATCAGTAGTGCCAATCCAGTCCAATTGGCAAACACTAAACATGAATTAGTAGCAGCAGCTCGACCCAGAAGAAGCTGTGAATCTCTACCGGATTGGCAGGAGTATGTGGAAGAAGCTAGAAGCAGCCAAATACCAGGAGAAGCTCTTTAGTATGTTTCTATGAAGTCATGACAAACAATGATCAGGGAAGACCACTGATATGTTGCAAAGCAAGCCAATGCAAGAGCGTTATTCACTGTCTGTTGTGTTATACTTATGCTTTTCCCCAAACATTACACATCCTCTCAAGTGTTTGCCTTAGCAAACCATCATCTCACGTGTCTGCTTACATCCTTTCATAACACAGCTTCCAGAAAACCATCACCCAACACAACTGAGTCTCCAAAGAAACCAGAAATTTCCACTTCACTACATAATAGCTTACTTCTCTTCTTAAAAATGTTGTTTCTTTTTATTTGTATTTATGTATATGCATGCATGTGTGTGTGTGTGTATGTTTAGAGATGTGCACATGGGTGCAGTTACCTGTGAAGACCAGAGCCTTGGAGTCCCTCTGGAGCTGTAGTTACAAGTGGTTGTGAGCTGTTCAAAATGAGTGATTCTTGCAGAATATGGGTCTTCTGATGAAGCAGTCGGCATTCTTAACCACTGAGCAATCTCACCAGCCCTATTAATTCCATTCCTTTACTAATTTATTTCAAAGATTACAAAGATTAAAGTGAAGGATTATCAGAACTGAACATATGATCCAGTACTTAAAGGACAGTTTCCAATGATAACTATGCTAGTTTATAATTTCCCAAATAAACTCTCCCAGCATTGGCCTAAAAGGAACCTTTTGGTTGTGCATGTCTTCAAAACATGTCATATTGTAAGACTTTCAGAAATAATTATTTTAACTCTGGAAATTTAACGAATAAAATTCAAAGCTGCAGCCTGTTTCATTACTTTCTTGAACATTCTTTCTGCATTTCCCTTCCTAAGTTAGAAGGTTAATTGCTAATCTTTCATCATATAAAGTGTCAGTCTCCTTATTACAAAGCTAGATCACACACTAGAATGCCCCTTATCTAACATGACTGACTAATTATTAAAATACTTTTTTTTCTTCCAGCTGTTTTCTTCCTGAGTAAACAAATTGCTAAGTTCAATTGCCTTCCATTTGCACTTCATTGCTTCTTGACAGCAGATCCTCTGCAAAAATGAGGCACCTCTGGGTATTTATAATCTCCAAGGGCAAAGGAAACACATGTGTGCATGATTTCTCTAATTTAAAAACAAAGAAAAGAAAACCAAAAAACAAAATAAAACAACAGCAACAACAAAACATCCTTAAATATCTACCACACTTCAAAACTGTCTCAATTGAATTTCCTGAACTTTATAAAGATAGAGAATCTGTTCCTGGAATCCCTCAAAGTAGTCGTTTGACATTTTATGATGTGATCTTATTAACTGTAAACAAAGCTAGCCAGCCTCTTTGGATAATGTAATCACCAAGTAACAAAAATATCCATGTACTGTGGCAAGTCAACAGTGCAAAACTGATCTACCTCCAGACTAAATAGACTTATATGATTAAAGAGCTTAGAAGAGCCCTGATTAATTTTTCAACTGATTTGTCTTGGTCCTGTCTGATTTCATTTGGAGCCCATGAAAACAGAATAACACTGGTGTGACAATCTTTGTTCTAGCTGTGGAGTCGGAGAAGCAGGTTCTTTAGTTTGTATCAGAATTGCAATCCTAGCTTTCTATAGCTCCCATTCCTCAATTATGCATTGGGTTTTAATTTTTATTCCCATTATTCCCCAGGGAAAGGACACAGGTAAGATTAAATATACTGTATATCTAAGAACAAAATTGGAAATAAAAAGAAATTAGGAATCTATCTCGATTTTTTTTCTATAGACAAGGAGATCAGGCTAATACTCATTGAAGCCTTATAAAATTTGGGTTCCTGACCCATGTCCACTCATTTAGTCTTTATGATGGGGAAATAAGTTACTAGATATTTTTCCTTTTTTCCGTTAATGAATTTATTTATTCACTTTGCATCCTGATTGTAGCTCCCCTCCTCTAAGCCCCCCCTTCACAAGGTCCCACCCCTAATCCCTACTTCACCTCTGAGAAGAGGGAGAAACTCCTAGTTATTACCCCACTCTGGCACATCAAGTCACTGCAGGACTAGGCATATCCTCTTCCCCTGAGTCCAGACAAGGCATCCCAGTTAGGGAAATGAGATCTACCAAAAGATAACAGATTCATGGATAGCCTTGCCTCAGTTGTTGGGGACCCATAAGAAGATCAAGCTGCACATCTGCTATATATGCTAGGTCCAGCCCATGCTTACTCTTTGGTTGGTGGCTCAGTCTCTGGAAGACCCAATGTGTTCATGTTAGTTGACTCTGTTGTCTTTCTTGTGGAGTCTATTTCTTCTTTGGGTCCCTCAATGCGTCATCCAACTCTTGCACAAGACTCCTTGAGCTCCATCTAATATTTGGCTGTGATCTCTAACTGTTTCCATTGGCTGCTGTGTAGAGTCTCTCAGAGAATCGTTATCCTATGCTCCTGTCTGCAAGCATAAGAGAGTATCAGTGATTGGTTTTTGCCCATGGCGTGGGTCTCAAGTTTGGCGGGTTATTGTTTGGCCATTCTCCCCAACCTCCCCACATCCCCATCTCTTCTCCATCTTTGTCCCTGCACATCTTGTAGTCAGGGCACATTTTGGGTCGAAGGTTTTGTAGGTGGGTTGGTGTTCTTATCCCTCCAATGGGGGTCCTGCCTTGCTTCAGGAGGTGCCTACTTCAGTCTCCATCTTCTGTACTGATAAAAGTCTCAGATAAAGTCACTCCTGTAGACTACGTGGGGTCCCCCGCCTGTCTCTCACACTTCCTAGGGATGCCCATCTCTCCATTGATTTCTGTTCTCTTTTCAGTGCCCTCCATACACCTGATATATCTGTTCCATTCCCCTCACCATCCCCTCTCCCACCCAGTTCCCTACTTTCATCTGCCTCTAATATGTATTTTATTTTCCCTTCTGAGAAAGATTCAGGTGTCTTCCCTTGGGTCCTCCTTGTTATTTGGCTTCTTTGGATCTGTGAGTTATAGCTTGGTTATCCTGGTCTTTGTGGCTAATATCTACTTATAAGTGAGTATATACTATGCATGTCATTTGGGGTCTGGGTTACCTTATTCAGGATAATATTTTCTATTTCCTTCCATTTGCCTGCAAAATTCATGATGTCCTTGTTTATTCCTCCTGGGCATATACCCAAAAGATGCTCTACCATACCACAAGGACACTTGCTCAACTATGTTCATAGCAGCTTTATTCTTAATAGCCAGAAACTAGAAACAATCCAAATGTCCCTCAACTGAAGAATGGATAAAGAAAATGTGGTACATCTACACAATGGAATACTACTCAGCTATTAAAAACAAGTTATTAGATTTTAATGGTAGAAACTTCCTTGTAAGATTGGTGCTGAAATGATAGAAAAAGTTTAAGTGGTTAACCTAAAGCGTGACTCAGATTAGGAATTAATGAATAATATATTGGCACAGCGATAGACCAAGCAAATCGTTTGACATTGGGTAAGCAAAGGCTTACCCCACTGATACAAATGAAACAAATATTCCTTTAAATTCATATAAATTTGATCAATATCATTACTATCTTATATATTAAGGTTTACATCATCAATTTTTTAAAAAGTAAATCAAGATTCAGATCAGGTAGATAACTACCTGAAATGACTTAATAGGCTATGCTAGACTTTGAATTTGTGTTTGACTCCAGTGAAATGTGATCTTCTTACATTTCTGTTCTTTTTACTTTTGTCCTACAGAGTTGCCTCTTTTTCTAGCTTCTGTTCTTCAAGGAAGTTTTTATTATAACCCAGGCTAGCTGCAAACCCCAGACCCTCCTCTATCAGATTTCTCTGTGCTGGCAGTAGAAGTGTGTACATCATGCACAGTAGCTGTTTCTTTTTATAATGACTTTGCAAAACTGTCTTCTGATGTTTCACTTTTTTCAGATTAGCGATATGATTATATTTGATGAGTGAAAACATAGAAAATCACAGAGATGACAAACTACCCTGTATAATTTTGTTTCTCTGAGTTACTACCCTAACATTTCAGGGTTCTTTGGTGAACATGCACTTGTTGCTACCTTTTGATGCATATCAATCTTGTTAACACACACTCACACTCTCTCTCTTATTCTTACACACACACACACACACACACACACACACACAGCCCCTGATCTCTTCTAGAATTCTTACTAGAAACCTTTGGCTGTTGAGCTTCTACCTCTGCCAGCAGTAGCTGTTTTTCCTTTGCTTATTAGTTTATAAAACATCATGAAGACACATATCATTGACAAACCCAGACTCCAGTGAGATTAAGGAAAACTACATGCAGGGAAGAAAAACTAGTGGTGAAAATTTCACTGACAGTAGACCAATTTGTGAGAGGGAGTTTAGGAGATTGGAGAGACAACTCACAGTGGGTAAAGAGGTATTTTGTGTTTGCCCTTCAAAACACATGCTGACATTTGGCCATTGATATGGTAGTGAGACTCTCAGGAGATGACTAGGTGAATGAGATGAGCAAGTTTATGAAGGGACTGGAAGGAATTCTGTAGGTCCTGTTTGCTTCCAGATTGTAACACCTCATATTTAACCCCCCTGGATGATGCTGGGGTCAAGGTGCTATCCAGAAATTAGAGACTTCTCATTCTACAGGCATAACTGCTGGTAGTAACCCTAGAGATACCAAAAGAATTAATATCTGGCAGATGAATGTTTTCATTTTTTGCAGAATTTGGAAAAAATGTATATACATCATCCCATTGACTCATACTTAGGATTTCAATGGGCATCTGTTCCAAAAAGGCTGATTGTGTAATTACACATTTATTGGAAATAATGGCAATTATGGGAATACCTGCACAAACTAAAGCTGACAGTACTTCTGCACATGTATCCAATAATATGAAGTAACTCTTTGCAAATTGTAAGATAAAGCATGTTACTGGTATACCACACAATCCCACAGGACAAGCAGTTATAGAAAGAAACAATTGCACCTTAAAAGAGACGCTTATTAAACAAAAAGTGAGAGTCAAATCCCCAAGAACAGACTAAATAATGCTTTGTTAACTCTTAATTTTCTTAATATTGGTGAAAAAGGAAAAACAGAAGCTAAGATACACAGGGTTATCGAAAAAACTGAGAAACTACGCCAACCAATATACTATTAGGGTCTGTTGACATTAAAATGGAAACCTGCAATAGTTTTAAGATAGGGATGTGGTTATGTTTATGTATCTGCAGGGAATGAAAAAGTAGTCCAACAAAACTTATAAAAAAGAGATCTGACCAGGGAAAACATTTTATCAGCATGAATGTCTTCAAAATGACTGATCACACAGAGACTTGAAAGACAACACAGAGACTGAATATACAACACATATATAGGACAGATAACACTGAGACTGGATAATGCAGAAACTGGATAGAAATGCTACAGCTAGCTTTTATAAAACTAACTATTTTTCCTCTTTGGGCCACAGACAGGACTTCTTTGTCCCAATTCAGCAGGAAGCAATTGTATAAGAAGACCATTTCACAGTCCCTTAAATTGGGGTGCATAGTTTTGGTCATTTTATATGTTACGGTTGTTATCATCTAGGGTGGTAGGTTGTTTTGCTCAATTATTGGATAGTGATAGAGATTTAAGGTTGTTTTGCTTAACTACTATATATTGATAGTAATTAAGGTTGTATTGTAAGAGTATTGTTTATTGTTAAACAAACTAAGCTGTTTGTTTAAGGTGTGATGCAAAGTTCTAGTTTTATGGTTTTTATACTTGTTTCTATTGTGTGTAAATAGATAATGTTAGAGAAAAAGACAGTTTCTAAAACAGGAAGAGGAATATAAACTGGAAATTTCTGGGTTTTTTTTTGAGACTCAGTTGTGCTATTTGATGTTTTTTCTGGAAACTATCTTCTGAGAGAATGTTTTTGCTGAAGAAGACGCTTGGGAGGATGAGAAGAGACACATGGTGTTTTTCTGGAAGCAGCCTGGAAAACGGACATGGTGTTATGTTAGAGCAGACACTTGAGAGAGCAAGTGATGTTTGGAAACGGTATAAATATAACCCAACAGACAGTGGACACGGTTGTGTGGTATTGGTAAGCTTTACCATTTCTTGCTGGTCATTGTTGGGCTTTGCTTATGCTGGTCTTCATTGATGAAATTATGTGGTATTCATTTGTTTTGTGACTCTTTGCTGGTCATTGTTTGTCATGACTTCACAGAGAGAAACACACCAAAAGACTTCTGGTGTTGTTCCAGTGGCTTCTTGACACTTCTGTGGACTAGGGCAGATTGGCAGAGTCTTGTGGTTTCTTTTGGATTGACCTGCCATTACTGAGTTGTAAATGATGTTTGGGAATGGATCAGGCTGCACCTGCTGATTCATGGGAAGTGAACTGCTGATATCCTGATAATGCAAATTAGATTTGCTCCAAAGAACTATTTCTAAACAGGTCCACATTCTCCTTTGCTCTGTTAATCTTTCCTTTCCACTACCTCTGGTGGGTGGTGGGCTAGAAGGGAGGTTAAAGCATTTAAGAACCCTTATTAAAAGTAGGTTTTGAAAAATGAAAGTCTATACATGACCTTTGTAAATACATTGATTGTAGATTTTTTTCTGTCTCTAGAACTATAAAAGAATACATTTCTGCTTTTTATAAGTTACTTACTCTGTGGAACTTTCTTAAAGTGCAGGAGTAGACCTGACAGGGGATTATAACCCTGGATCCTATGGGATCCTTTAAAAAGAACAATATAGGGCCAACAACAGGGCTCAGTGAGGAAAGCTCTTGCTGCCACTTGTGACTGCCTGCCTTTGTTCCTGGGAATCTACTGCCTCCTGCAGGTTGGCCTCTGACCTCACAGGTATGAATAATCATTTTTTCATAAAGAACAATAATGTTTCAGGAAACTATAACCCAGAAATCAAAGGGCTTTGAATTTCTAGGATAGTTACTGGTCCGAAGGTAACATATGGGAAAAATAATGGTAAATAAAAGCTAGTAAACAGTTTGCAGTGTCGTTTATTCTCTGTCTGACATAATGGAGCTCTAGAATTTTCTGTGCTTATTAACTTGTATCATCCCTGGTAAAGAAGGAAGAGCAGGCATGTTTACAAGTGAGTGCTCTCCCTTTAGACAAATGGGTGAGGCAGAGAGATTTATACTGATTTAATTCTCCTATTTACCTTCAGTTCAAAGCAGTTCTCTTGTAAAGCAGCATATTTTTGGATGGTATGTTCTGCATCTCCTAAAACTGCTGTGGGAGAGGATGACTAAACACAAATGTGGTGGGCAATTTAAAACAATGTTTATTGTCTAAATTCATTACAACTTTTTCTTTCTTTCAGTGTGTGTGTGTGTGTGTGTATGTGTGTGTGTGTGTGTGTGTGTGTGTGTGTGCGCGCGCGCGTGTGTTTGCTGGGCAAACAGGTCAGAGGACCATTTGCAGGAGTCAATTCTTTCAATTACATGGATCCCATGGATTGAACTAAAGTTATCAGGCATGGCAACAAGTGCTTTTGTCCATTGAGCCATCCATCTTACCAGCCAGACTTGGGCATTTTAAAAGAGGAATGAGGAAGGAAGGAGGAAAACAAGTAGGATCTCTATCGGAGCTCAGAATTTGAATTTTTAATTGATGAATTATCAGAAGAAATGAAGCCATAGTTTTGGAGCAAAGTTTAACCAGACCAGTGGGCTGGGAGGTGAATGAAGTAGATAGTCATTTTCCTGCATGTTTTTTCAAAGAAACATCTTTTGGGTCTTTAAAGCAAAAGTTCTAAGTGGCAGAAAACATGGATGTACCTTAAAAGGGGGAAAAGGAATAGTAAACATTTCTGTCTTAAGGGAACCTTCAAGTGCCTCCACAGGATTCTCTAGAATGATGAACAAGATGTCCTAACTGTACTGAGTTGCCTCAGGCAGACACCCTAAAGGGAAACTAGGGCTATTTTAGGACTGTGTCCTTGAAAAGGAAAATTCCTTGTGCTGTCTGGAGCCTCAGGGTAAGGCTGGGGCTGGTGACATCATTTGTGCTGAATTTGCAGTTTTTAAGGCAGAGTCACAAGAAGTCTCAGTAAACTTTGGCTAGAGTTCCATCAAGGATCGGATCTCCATTTCAAGAGAGGAACTGATTCAGCATGTGAATGTTTGTCACTGCTGCATGAAAGTCAGTGTGCCAAAGTGAAAGGGTAAGTGTCACATTCAGGATGGTAAAAGGAGAAAACAATAAATAAAACAACGGCAGACCAGACATTCCCATTGGTTGTATGTTGTAGTTGTTTTATGATTCAGACAATGAGGCAATCAAGTAACAAGAAAATAGGGACTCGGTGGGTGGTGTAGTCCTCATGAGTGATGGGGACTTTTGGGGAAAGTAGTGGTGTTGTGCTCTCTGTAGCTACTCAAGTGGACTGCAGACAATCAACCGGTTTGATCAGGGATCATCTATGTAAAGTCAGAGTGATTCTTCCTCATAGGTGAGTGAAGGGCTCTAGAAGGCCAGAGCATGGCAAACAGGTCGCCAACAGGTTTTACCCTCTCTCTCCCTAAACAATTATATTACATTCCTAAAGCTAGTCATCTAGGTCCATTCCTTTATTTGGACACTGTTATGCCTGATTCATTCCTGAGACTGGTCACCAAGGTCTGACTATCAAAACATCAACTTTCAACAATCAACATTTATTATTTTGACTAACCTAATTAAAATACCCAATCAGAACTTACCAACATGTCCTAAATCATTTTAACACAGACCACTTCCCTTTCCCTTTAAAATGAACACTTGTAAAGCTATTTCCTGCTATTTCTGCCCTATTCAGATTCAGCCACCTTCTATCTTTGCCATGCTTAAAAAAGGACCTCTTTGTATTTGGTTTGTGCTTCAAAATTGGTGGTTGGGTGTGGTCTGTGCTTAATCTGAGCTCTAGAGGGAAGCACCCTATAGTACAAGGGTCCCTTCACCTTGAATACTCAGTGGAGGGCCAGGTTCTGTGAGTGCATCCCTGAGCATGCAGGCTAAGGTTTTGCCATGATATACAGTATGTGACTGTCTAGAGAGGAAAGATTACTTACATTTATATTTATATTTTGATAAATATAAAGCTCTTAGGAATCAATAGGAATGGGAGAAGAAGCTACACACTTTTCACTTTTAGGCATACCCCTCCTGCATGCATTAAAGGTGCTGTCTAGTTTTGTCTTTATGGAGAGTACTAAATTATTCTTATTTTCCCCTCAATTTCCTTTCAAGTCAGCCTTAAGGGATTTATATGCTCACAACAAAACACAGCAAAAAGAAAGAAAAATAAAACACTGCTCAAAGTGAGGTTTGAGTTGGAAGCCAGTTTTTCTAGATCTTTAAAAGACTTAGCTTTTATTCTTTTAAACCCATAAACACTGGATGCCAGAATTTTAATGTAGAATTGACCTTGGGTCTGGTTTGCAATTAGCTCCCACTTACACAATAACATCTGAAATAAAGCCCAAGGAGATGAGAGAACTGAATGATGGGATTCAACCGATAAGCAGAAAATGATTAAGGAGATGAGGAAAGAAATGGAAAAACATCTTTAAAAAGAAAACATATATTCATTTTCACCCATTGGAAGTACTTACAACATTGACATTGGACCTGGGTGGGTCCAAGGGACTACAGTGGTAGTTACACAGATGAATAGGCCCCACTGCTCTGCTATTTGATGAGTCTTGGGAAATTATCAGGAGGAGGTTATTCTAAATCTGTCTATCTTGCACATATATGCCATGCTTTCCGTTTATAAACCTCTACTTCTTACAATCACTCATCCTTCAAAAGACAATTTAGCACCACTTCTGGGAAACATTTGCACTGTTCTTTCTTTGGAGCCTTGTGGTTTAGCACCAACTTGGCTATGAAGGGTCCCTCATATCTTTTACCATTAGATAAAATTAAAGGCCTTGTTAGTGGGGTGAATATTCTATTTATTTGCACCCGAGGAAGGCTTTGAAGGAAGCATAATTCCAGAAATGGCCAACAGACAGGGAAAGATGAAGTATAAAAAAATCACTACTTATGCATTTATACATAATAATTTAATCATGTATTCATTGAATTTCTGCAAAATTTGGAGTAAGGCAATTATTTAGATATCACATATACGGTTGCATCTGAACAATTAAACAATAAATTATTTGCATTAGAATAAATACACATTTCTTTTACTTTCATTATTAAAGCTTCATATGGATTTAAACAAGGAATAATTTAGATTTGGGCTTCCTTTGCAGTATTATTGAGTCATCATTGACATATGATGTTTATGCTATATATAATATTCTCTTCTTATATATTGTGAAAGATCTGTCACAACCAAACTCATTAGTAGTTTTGTCATTTCATAGTTTTACTAAGAATGTCTAAGATTCCCAACTATTGTCAACTGTACCATGAAAAGTAATATTAGATGTGGTCAGCATGATGGAGACTCCAGAATTTATCATCCTGTCTGACCATTGAGATTCTGTGGGGCTTGGTTAGTGTATCCATTTTTCTCTAATTACCTAATCAAGTAGCTGCCATTCTACTCCATGATTTTATGAGTTCCACTTTTTTTAAGATTCGGTATGTAAGTGAGATTATGCAGCGTGATGTTATTGTGTCTGGCTATTTCAATATGATATTGTCAATGTTTATCCATGTTATTGAACATGGCTGCATTCCTTTTAAGACTGAATAATATTCCAATATATGTCTATAAATGGGTCACATTTTCTTTTTCATTTATATTTACATATCCATTGAATAAAGTAGCAAGGAAGATGGAAATACAGATATGTCTTGAAAATGTTTACTGCATTTTCGTTGTATGTGTGGCTAGAAACGGAATAGTTGAAACAGATGACAGCTCTATTTTCACCCATCTGTAGACTGTTTTATGTGATAGCTGGCCCAAATTATATTCTATTAGACAGTCTTCAAGGATTCTCTTTCCTTCATTCTCTCCATTCTCTTACTTCTCCTTTCCTTTTGGGGATGGGTGGGGCAGTAGGCATTCTAAGAGTTGATTGTTGGAGGATATTTGATCATACTGTGAACCCTGAGATTGTATTGTTTACTAGAAAACCTTTTTTCTAATTGTGGTATGATTTAGCCCTAGCACACACCTTTAATCCAAAAGCTTTCTGGAATTCTAAACAGGATTAAATAAAGTCACCCATAAGTCAAGAGGTGGAGCAAGCAACCAGTTGACAGGGAATGAACACAGGAAAAATTCATAGTGAGTAAGAGGAAGTCAGGAGGATGGATAGAGAGATGAACAGGAAGTACAAGGGAGACACCCAGTTCGAAGGTTTTTTGAGAAAGCAGCATGGAGAAGAACTGCCTTTGAATGAGGAGGAAGGTCAGCTGGCTGCTTTCTCTGCCTCTCTGAGTTAGCAGGCTTTCACTCCAGCATCTGTCTCCCACGTATGTCTTCATTGGTAAAATCAAACGATTAAGATTTTATTACAAACAATGGGTAATAATTGAGTCTGAGTTGATCTGCACTCCCCCTATGGTTGGTGAAGTAGAGTGTTTGTATGTTTTTTCATATAACTGTTGGGTGATGGTATGTCTGTTTTGAGGACAATCTGGTCAATTACCCTTCTGATTTTTTAATTAAGTTACTTTTCCCTCTTACTGTTGATGTCCTATACATTTCATTATGGAATTTCTCATATATACATATTCCATTTCTAAGGCTGTTTCTTCACTTTATTATTTTCTATATATGGATGCTTTTTAGTTTGATAAAATCTAGTTTGTTTTTATTGCTTTATTTGCTGTGATTTGAAAGCAAGTAGAAATACCATTGCCCATACCAATGTCAATAAACTTTTCTCTATTTCTTTTTCTGTTTACTTTGACAGTTTATATTATAGTATATACTATTATATATACTTTTGAATGATTTTTGTCCATGCTGTAATGTAAGCTTCCAGGTTCTAGTTTTATTTATATCTATCATTCTCAAAATTACTTATTCTAGAGACATGTGTCCCTCTTATGTATTCTTGACACTGTTGTTGAGGACCAATTGACAATGGATGCATAAATTTATTCCTGTAATACACTCTCCTCCACAGTTCCTGTACCATTCTGTTCAGATTGGTACACTTTTGTAATATATTCTGTGATCAGGTATTTTTCTGACTCCAACTTTGTTTTGTTATTCTTTTCTTTTTTTTTTTTTTGTCTAGTTCAAACACTTTATGGTTCCATATTAATTTTATGATTGTCTTTGTTTTTATATATAACATCTGTGGGCAGGGATGTGACAACATACCTGGATATTTGACAAGTGTTGTGAACATGTTAGTCCCTTTTGGTTGGATGGGTATTTTAAGACTATAAATTATCCCAGTCCAAGCAGATGTATTTCCATTAGTTTCTGTTCCTCAATTTCCTTCTTCAGTTTCTCAGTTTCTTTGTATAGCTTTTTGCATGCACAGCTTACTTATTTCCTATGCATTACATTTCAACTCTTATAGTCTGTTGGGTTATAAGTCGTGACCTGGTACAAGGCTGAGTCTAGAGCCTGAGACCTATGGGACCATCCCAGTATAAAATTTCACTGGGTTAAGCTTGCTTTTGGCTCCATTGCAATGTTATGTATTCATTTTCTTTCTGTGCATTGTACATCTGGACATGAAAAAAGGGTGATGGGCACTAACTCCTACATTTCTGGAATCATCTATTGTTATTCATTTACATTTTTAAAAATTTGACATTATAATATAATTATGACATTTCTCACTTCCTTTCTTCCCTCCAGACCCTCCTCTATAACTTTCTTTGCTCTCTTTTAAATTCTTGGCCTATTTTTTTTATTAATTGCTATTGTATGTATATTTGTAAGTGTATATACATATATATTACTAAATATAATCTGTTCAGTTTGTATAGTACTACTTGTACATATGCTTTCAGGGTTGATCATTCGAATTTTTTACATTTTAGAAATTATATATATATATATATATTTATAAATTCTCCCAATCTATGCACATGTATTTCCATTAATTTCTGTTCCTCAATTTCCTTCTTATTCATATATATATACATATATATGAATATATATTATACACACACATATATATATATACATATACACACATATATAAAAAATGGATGCCTCATTAATAAATATAAGTTTTATGTCTCAGTCAGAAAAAGACATTGTACAAAAGTCAACAATGGACCTAAGAAGTAGTTTTCTGACCCTTTGGTTTAGCATTCCTCAAATTACTTCCTTCTTTTAGTTTATTTTTATTTTATCATTACAATAGCCACCTATGTAGTGACTATTATTCCCATTTTAGTGAAGTGAAAATTCAGGTAGAGGCTTGTTAAATAACATGGTTTCACAAGTATCATAGCTAGAATTTCAATGTGTGTGATATTTCTGGAGATCTATAGGAAGTGAATCTAAGAAAGAACAGATTCTCAACATTTCTTACTGCAGTGTCTGATTAAAACACAGGGCTCTGCTAGTTCTTCAATATACTGAAAAGTATTGAAAATCTAAATAAGTCACCTGTGGAGCAAAATTGATACTTTGGAAGTTGTGGTTCTTTTGTTTTGAGCAGAGAAAGAATGAGTATGATATACCTAGAAAATATGAAATATTGTTATTGACAGGTTAGCTATATGCACTATGCCCCTTGGAAACATCTGAATTAGTCAGAATTTCCATTTGCTGAGACAAATATCTGAAAAAAATCAACCTGGAGAAGAAAAGATTTACTTGAAGCCATGGTTGAGTGAGTCAATCTCTTTTTGCCTATGACAAGACAAAAACATGGAAGAAAAACATGGTGGGAAAAAATTATTTCATCACAGCTAAGAGAAAAAGAAGAATATGAGGAAGGAATCCAAGCAAGGAACAATTCAAAGGCATGTGTTTAGACCCCAGCTTCTATTTTCCACCACTTCTCAAAGGCCTCATTAAATTATGAATCGATCAAAGAATTAGTCATAAGGACTTCCAAGATCTTATCACTTTAAATCCCATCAGTTGTCAAACCTTTAGGATGTATCTCAGCTTATATCTGTGGTTTGGGTACAATTATTGACAGAAGTCAGTTTTAGTGGTGTATCAGTTTGGGTAATATATTCTATGAACTTGAAAGATGATTCTATACCTCCACAGCATGCTTTCTAAGATAAAGTCTCCTTACTCCCACCCAATTACCATTTTTCAGGAAACTCTTCCCATGACATTAAAATTTCAAGAAACTTCATTGTTTGCTTATCTTCTCCAGAAAACAGTTTAAACAATGCAAAATTACTTAACTTCTCAACTCATAGCTTCTAATGACCACTTCCTTCTCAAGAGTGTTTGAAGTTGCTGTGACAATGATATACATATATGTGATCATTCTTATCATTTCCAACTGTAATGATTAGTCTTGTCAACTTGATAGGGTCTAGAATCACCTAGGAGACAACCAGTCTCTGGTCATGCCTGTGAGAGATTATCTAGGTTTAATTAATTGGAGTGGAAAGACCTACAATAACTTGTGGAGCAGGTACAGTCGGGTTGGTGTCCTGGATGTGATTAAAAGGGAAAGGTCAGCTGAGCAGTAGTATTGATTCTTCTCTGCTTCCTGACTATGCATGCAATGCAACCAGCTCTTTGAAGCTCCTGCTGTCAAGTCATGCCCACCGCATCTGTGACCAAAATAAACCCCATCTTTCTTAAATTGCTTTTGTCATGGAACTTTGTCAGAGCTAGTGCAAAAGTAACTAATGTGTCAACCAAGCTCATGGATTGAAAGTCCTACATTAAGACAATATTGAAAGCCTTCTAAGTAGACTGATTTTGTTTTACATACTCTGAGGAACTTCTAAGTCTCTCTTAAGATATTAAGGTAGTACCTCTATCACTGTTAAAGTATGCTCAGCATCACTTTATGAAAACAATTACATTGATGCTCTTCTCAGGGAGTTAGGACTTTGGTAATACCTCATGTTTTCTCCACTTCTTCTTACTTATATCTGAAGATCAATCAGGCGTCAAGAGGTTCCCTGGGATCAGAGTTTTCTATGTATGATCATTTAGATATATATAATCTAGGAGCTGAGTTCTCCTCTTGATCCCAAAGCGAATGTTTTAGCAGTTCTGAAGCTGAATGTGTTTTCTATTACTGTTTAATTTCTGTGTAACATCCTATCAGGTGGTACTTAAAATTTGATGATGCTCTTTAACAGTAGATATTTTAGTTAACTACTCCTGGAACTGGAGGTACAGGTAGTTGTGAATTGCCTGGTGTGGGTACTAAGTATCAAACCCTAGGCCTCTATAAGAGCAATAAATGATCTTACCCAGTGAATCATCTCCCCAGCCCCAAGGTCTTAGTTTATAGGAGAATCATGAATATATTTTATTGTAAAGTATCAATGAAGTAGGGGGTAACTCGTATAGAGAAAGATTTGAAGCCTAATTTGGGTCAATTCTGGTCACAATTCACTTTTCTTTTTAGGGCAAAAAAAAAAAAAAAGCCAAAAACCAGAAATAAACTTATTTTATAAAGTAACAGTGTGAAAACTTATTGTTCTTTTTGCTGTATTTTTTATTGTGCCTTGGGACTTGGTTTACTCAGCTATAAAAATTTTAATAGAGTATTTCTTGCTTTTGCTTGGGAAGCTAACAAGAATATGACACTTTAGGGGTTATTTGATGGAAAGCAGACGAAGTCTTTAAAATTTGCTGAAGCAAGCTCTAGCTACTGTACTTTTAATCTAAATATAGCTTCTCTTTACTTTGGTTTTTCTATAAGGCAAATAGGAATCCCTCTCTATATCAGCAAAAATTTAATTAACGACAACTTCAAAATCTTCTCACTGTACAAATCTTGAATGTTAATCATTCTTGAAATTTATGTAGCATCTCTTCTCCAGGGATTGTCAAATATATTTTGTTGATGGTTTAATTGGTGTATATGAAGCAGTTTGCTTATTTTTACCCATTGTGCTCTATGGAAGCAATTATGAAGCTTAAATTCTCCAGAGCTCTCTATGTCCTAAAATTTCTGTTCATTGTACTCATCAGCTCTGCCAAAAATGCATATTTATGTTTATGTGTGTACACACATATAAAAATGTACCTATGCCGACACAAACACACACAAAGCTGTAGACAGCCAGTATAAAACTCTGTATAGGGTCCATTGATTTAGCTTTATTTTCATTTAAAATAGGTACAATTTTTGAATTCACAGTGTATGGTAAAATAAGCTTTCAGAAACAAAGAGAAAACTGCCAGTATGATTTCATTTTTAGTATTTTTTGGTACAGTATCTAAATTTTCTGTGTGCTGGGTCACAAATGTTTCTTTTTATCAAAGGAAAACCATGGTGTTCTGTGGATAATATAAAATGGGAAACCATGGAAATACTGGAGCCTATGAAGACCTCTGATGTCATGGGACTTGGAGTCTAGATTTACATGAAGGATTCTGTACCATCTTTTCCATTGTATGTCTATTACATTTTCACATCTGGATGATAAGAAATAATGTTCAGTCAGCCAAGATTTATTGACATGTTTCAGACTGAAACTCAAGATAATTTGCATTTGTATTTTATTGACTGCTCAGTAGTACTCAGAATCTTTAAAATAAATAGCTTCTGGCATTCTATTTGTGTCATTCTGCTGAAGCTAAGGCTTGACTGCTTTTCTCTCACATGGAAAACAGACTGTGGCTTTTGTAATGACTGTTGGAGATTCAAGGGGAGCAATTGATTATTGAGGCCTTTTTACTCTTTATGGTTAAGAAATTTTGTTGATCCTCTTAAAAGTTAACTTCTCTCAATAATTTAAACCTGATACATACCTCGTTTGTTGGTGGCATTGGTCTGCTGGGCAGGTGACATAATTTAGTAGGATGAAAATGACTTAGATAATAACTGTTATGTGGTCCTAGAGGGGTTTGTGTTAAGATTTTGTATTGTAAAAATTATCAAAAACAAATCCCATGTCCTGTAGAGAAATATACAAGCAGAGATTAAAGGAAAAAATGGCAGAGGTTCAGAGTATTGGAGTCCAATAATAATAATCAATATTTATTGAGATACCACTATGTTCTTAGAACTTTGTGAATAATGTAGAAAGATGACAGAAGTGTAGGTCATACATGTCTAAAGACTTGAATGACCAGTAGGTTTTCTAGTGATTTCTCCCATGTCAGTTAATATTTGAATTGGTTTGAATTTCTACTAGCCTACTGTTCACTTGTTCACTGCCTACTTCTCTGGATATACATATATTATATATATACATATATATATATTATAATTGATATATTATATATATTCACATATATATTTCAAATATATATATATGTATATATATATATATTTGAATCATTTTTGATACCAAATAGGAAGATTTTAATTTCAATGTGTTTTTTTTTTTATGTGAATAACATTCAGACTTTTACACTAGCAGAATAAGAGAGATATTTCATCATGAGACCTGGAGAATCATTATAACCTGTGCTGGGTTGAATAGGAATGGCCTCCATAGACTCAGGTGTCTGAATGCTTGGCCTATAAGGAGTGGCACTATTGAAAGGTATTCCCTTCTTTGGATAGGTTGGGCCTTTTAGGAGAAAGTATGTCAGTGTGGGAGAAGGTTTTAAAGTCTCCTATGCTCAAGCTAAATCCAGTCACACAGTTTTCTCCTTTCTGAATGCTGATCCAGGTGTAGAATTCTCAGCTCCCTCTCTAGTGCCATGTCTGCCTGGACTCCCACCATGATGATAATAGACTAAACCTCTGAAACTCTAAGCCATCCCTAATTAAATGGTTTTGTTTTTAATAAAAATTGCCATAGTCATGGTGTCTCTTCACAGCAGTAGAATCCTAAGACATGACCCAAGACAAGTCTGACGTATTTCAATGCAGTAGAATTTGGGATCAGAAAGCCAGGAAGTGAATTCACTTTTATAATTTCTATAAAAACTGCTTAGGTTATCATTATCTGATAAGTTTTTCTGGGACTATCATTCAAATGCTCCTGAGAGTATATGGTTAGCTAAACACAGCTAGTATCTGGGTGGCCATTGTTTGGCACTAGTATAATCAACACTTGCTGGTCAGTAGGTACATAGGATGCAGAATGATTCCATCAAGAGAGACTGTGGGGAGATAAAATGTTCTGAAGAAGCTGCTGGTGCTGGGCCATCGAATGGTTTGATATAAGTTAGACTAGGTAAAAACTTTGACCACATCTGCATAGATATGGCTTCCAAAGCCTAGGGGACCTCATACAATTACAAAGCTTCTGTAAGGCAAAGGACACTAGTGAATAGTGCAAAACGGCAACCTACAGATTGGGAAAAGATCTTTACCAATCCTACATCTGATAGAGGGCTAATATCCAATGTATACAAAGAACTCAAGAAGCTAGACGCCAGAGATCCAAATAACCCTATCAAAAAATAGGGAAGTAAGCTAAACAGAGAATTCTCAACTGAGGAAACTCGAATGGCCGAGAAGCACCTAAAGAACTGTTCAGCATCCTTAGTCATCGGGGAAATGCAAATCAAAACAACTCTGAGATTTCACCTCATACCAGTCAGAATGGCTAAGATCAAAAACGCATGTGATAGCAGACGTTGGCGAGGATGCGGAGAAAGAGGAACACTCCTCCATTGCTGGTGGGAATGCAAGATGATACAACCTCTCTGGAAATCAGTTTGGCGGACCCTCAGAAAAATGAACATAATACTACCTGAGGACCCAGCTATTCCACTCCTGGGCATATACCCAGAAGATGCCCCAACATGTAATAAAGACACATGTTCCACTATGTTCATAGCAGCCATATTTGTAATAACCAGAAGCTGGAAACAACCCAGATGTCCCTCCACAGAGGAATGGATACAGAAAATGTGGTACATTTACACAACGGAATACTACTCAGCTATTAAAAACAATGACTTCATGAAATTCGTAGACAAATGGATGGATCTTGAAAATATTATCCTGAGCGAGATAACGCAGTCACAAAAGAATGAACATGGTATGTACTCACTGTTAAGTGGTTATTAGCCCAAAAGTTTGAAATACCCAAGAGTCACTTCGCAGCAACAGTAGTTCTGAGTGTGATGTCCCAAATGGAGGGCTTGGAGAAAGGACTGAAGGAGCTGAGGGAGTGTGCAGCCCCAGGGAGGTAGCAAGAGTGGCAACAGGCCTGACCCCCGATACTTCTGGAGACTGATCCATCAACTAAAGAATACACATGGAGAGCCCCATGGTGCTGGCCACAAATGCAGCAGAGGAGGGTCTTGTTATCTGTCAGGGGGAGGAGAGGTTGGGCCTGAGGTTGTTAGATCCCCCAGTATAGGAGAATGCCAAGGAGGAAAGACGAGAGTGGGTGGGTGGGTGGGTGGGAGGGTGGGTTGGAGAATATCCCCATATTGGCAGGGGGGAAGGAGGAGGGAATGGGGAGGTTCCAAAGGGGAGATCTAAAACATTTGAAATGCAAATAAAATATGAAAAAAAAGAATAGGAATTACATTATATCAGGATTCCTGCACCTCTAGATTTGTATCCTTTTTTTCTTAATAAATCTTTTGTTTTGAGGTACTAGTGTTGGTCCTGATAACACAGTGATAAAGAGAAGAGAGATATATTATAATTGAAAGAAGCTGATGATATTAAATAAGCCAACACATAAAATAATGAACCAGCCAGGTTTTCTCTGACTTTCACATGTGTGATATGCACATACCCTCTACCTGATCATTAAAAATAAATGAGGAATGAAGTTAAGAAGTTTCTAGAGTCAAATAAAAATATGAACACAATATATCAGAACCAATGGAATGCAATGAAACATTTTCAAGGAGGAACTTTATAGCTGTAAACAGATGCATTAAAAATCAGGGAATTCAATCAATAACTTAATGAAACACCTCAGGATGATTTGAAAACAAGGAAAAGTTAAAATACAAATAAGTAGATGGAAGGAAACAATAAAGGTCAAGACAGAAATAAATGACAAGTAAAGAAAAAGAAGAATCAATGAAACAAAGAAAAGATTCTTTGAAAAATATAAGGTTGAAAAATACTTAGGCTAACAAAAAATAGAAAGGAAAAATAAAAAGATCTATTTCTCATTCTATACAAAACTAAGAGCCAATAAACACATGTATATGTTCAATTATCTATCAAGGTGTTGCACATAAGAACAGTGTTGAAATTCCATCTCACCCATTCTGAATGGCTCTCTTAAGGAGATATATAGCAGCACATTTAGTAAATCATACAGGAAGGGTAGACCCTTACATGTGGTTGATGAGAACATATAATAGTCTCTCCTTCACTGAAATCAATATGGAGGTTCCCTAAAATACTAAAAATAAAGGTGTAGTATATCACACTTACACACCTTCTGTGTATGTACTTAAAGATCTCTAAGACAGCTTTCCACAGGGATGCCTACACAATGTAATGGGAGGATCATCATATTAAGCAAAATAAATAAGATTCAGAGAGGCATGTATTATGTTTTCTCTCATTTGGGGGCCCTAGGGTTTCCATAGACATATAACATCATTTATGCATATCTGTGACATGAAAGATAAATTAAGGCTAGCTTATAAATGGGAACTGGGGAATAGAGCATGCGCAGAGGACAGCCTAAGGAGACAATGTGGCCAAAATCCCAGCATGTATAAGAAAGTATAAGCAATAGTGTAGCTTTAATAATGTTTTCATTTTCATATGCATTATATTATAAATGTATTATATTCATATTATCAACTTTATTAATTTCCTTTAAAGCAAATATATTATTTTCTTTAATTTCCTTTAAAGAAAATATATTATTTCATATTAAAGAAAGTCATGCATTCGTTGTTGGATATTTTGGTTGCTTCTAATTTTTCACCAATTTAAACAGCAGTTGGATATTATATAGAGTTTTTGTCATTATGTTCATATGATTTTGGGTTCTTTTTAAAATCTTAATGTTGTATCATACAGTCATTTTATACCTGTCATTTAAAGTTTATAGCCTCTCTTTATGGTGGGGAGATGCCATGATTTATTTTATCATCTTGGGTAGGGAGAATTCCGTACAGAAACTATAGATGAACATAACACGTCGAACACACTGAGTCAAAGGGCTGTACAGTTTTGAGGATCTTTTCTGTCTGAATATTTGTTGTGTCTTCATTTAACAGATTAATTTTAGGTTCTGAAAAATTCCTGATGATTAGCATAGCTGAGAGGACTCAGGCATGATTGACTCTTTGTCTTCCATCTAGGACTGTTGCTCCATTTCCAGAGTTAGTGTATCCCAAGACCATGAGTGTGCACAGTGGACCTAGTTTCTGCACTTCCCTTGTCTTTTATCTTTGGTAGTTTGAAGAAGCTGTCATAATAAGGTCACAGAACAGGCTCAGCCTTATGTTAACAACTTTTTGGAGTTGAAATAGAATTCCCCTGAGAAGAGTGCACAGCAGTGCTTGGCATGTGAACAAAAAAAAATATCAAAAGAAAGAACAGCACAGTTTTCCTGTGATGGGTGCACACTTTGCCATCAAGACTCTGGAATATTAATTATATGGCAGAGGGAGGCTGAGTTTGAAAAGATTCACAAAACACAAGTACAGATTTTTAATGCAGCTGAAACACATTAATTTCCCCACAGGTTCTATTTATTTTATAAGACCCAAACTTTCTGCCTGCCTTAAATTTTTTTTCCCTAGATAATTCTTTGGATGGATTTCAAGTGAGAGGACGTAGAACAGATTGGTAAACTCAGTGAGTTTATGCCCTCTGTTCAAATGGAATGGTAAAAGACATCATGCCAGGAAGAATAGCCTGAGAAGTCACCATTGTGGCACGGTCTTAAATTTGTTACAAGAACAGCCCAGTGTAGGACACTAGCAAAGTTGACAGGAATGCTGGAATAAAGGAGCAAGAAGTGCTGACTAAATAACAAAAGTAACCTATGGGTCTTGATAATGAGGAAGATGCTTTGCATGTGAGTCACATAGCGTGCATTAGCTTGGCAGATGTTAGAATTCAAAATTGGATTAGCTTGCTGGGACATACAGGATCATGTTTAAGATCTTCCGTGATCTGACCCTTGTCTCACACTCCAGGCTCATTGCCAGGAATCCCTACCTTAAATGGCATCTAGTTTATTATAAGATCCTTTTTGTTTGACTGTTTTTTTTCTTTCTACTTATTTTGATTATGAGTATATTTTATCCCTTTGAAAATTTTTATTAAGTCAATAATTTTGAAAGGCTCCATGCTGGTGCTCCCTTTTAGGATTTCTGGACCAGTCTTGTGGGGAAAGTGTCAATGGTAAAACTGAGTAGAAATAAATATTCCCTGTTTGGTATCTTTCCCTTCTCCTTGTTTCTACTACAGTTCTAAAAATTCTGATTATTGTATATACGTCAGAGTCCTTCATCAAAGGCACTTTAATAGAATTGAGAGAGGGGAGATAGTACTAGACCATTAAAACAGAAAAGCAGGAGGAAAAATTACAATAAGAGAAATTAAAGAAGTGCAGAGACGAAAGATAGCATTCTGGTGAATGCCTACACCCATTTTCTGTCACTAAAGTATACAATGATGTTTTTATTCTTACACTAATTTTTAATTATCTCTACACTTTTTCTTTCTGATTCTCTGTTCTTCAGAATACTTCTGATTTTCTACCACAAACACTAAATCTCTTGTGACTAGAGGATGCTTATTTTAAAATTTTGTTTGTATAGCATCAAGAGTCCTGCATAATACAGTTTTTATTCTTTTGTTTCTTGCATTGCTGTGCATTTAACTCTAGTTTGGTGCTTTCTTTATTTCAGTGACACAGTCTTACTATAGGTTTCTAAAACCAAAGCACTTGCAATATGGATTACATTTTAGTCACCATTTAAGGAAGACATTTTTGGTTGTCTTGCCATTTAGAAGTACAATTAGATACAAATAGTGAAATGCATTAGATAATAATTTTGGATGGCTATTTTAATAATGAGATGTATATATCCTCTCTCATGTACAGTGGCCCATTTTATATGGCTGTTTTGAATCTGTAATGATGTGATAGCAGTATGTTTCAAAAAGCAGGAAGTGTTTCAATTCAAATTTTGACTGTAACTTGCAATGTGTGACAAGACACCAGAAACACTGATCAGTGGCTTCAAGCCATAACTTAAAATCACATGATCATCAGTGATACAGAAGCATACTCTATGATGTGTGCTACACCAGGTATATTAAATGCTTTTCATCCCATAGCATTTTCAGCTTACAATGATTTTATATCAACATGATACTATGTTATCCAGTAACTATTTGTATGTAAAATTGATTTCATTTGTGGAATGTTATTGGAAAGAAATCATTCATTTTCTTTAAAATAATTTAGGATTTAGATGTGGAAAGCACACTGAATAACAGAGAAACACAAAGCAATTATTTTCACTGAATAATAATCATTCTTGTGACATTATTGTTTACCTCTCAAAATTTATAAATAGCTATTATTATCTGGAACAGAAGTCAATAATTTAGGAATCAATAAATGGAGAATCAAATGATTGTTTGAAATTTTTAGTGCAGAAAGTATTCTTGGTGATTCCCTCAGTACCTCTGTATTTAAACCTAAAGAAGGTTAAAAAAAAAATACCTGGGAGCATAGACTGTGGAAAATGAACATGTTTTGTAAGAGGAAACATTTCTGGTTATTTCTTACATGAATTGTGGGACAGTGTGAGTGACACCTCATAACCTGTCAAAGAGACCCTTGGTTTTACTATGTGTTCCAAAATAATTTATGAGAAATAATGCTCATTATCTTCTTCTTTGTCATCTGCAAAGTGAACAGAAAAATAGTACCGAGTAAGGATATGCTGAGAGTATGCTTATGTTGAAATGCTCCAGTTGCTGTGGAGAATAAGCTGGGTAATCCAGGAAGATTGGACTGTGTCCAACAGAAAGTGAACCATATTATGTATCATTGAATAATAGCACTGTTTTCTTAGAAATGCATTCATGAGCAATAGAATCATTCTCTATCATAGAAGATGCTTCCAAAATTGAGATGTCTATACCATCAGTAGTGATATAATCTTATGGATCACCAGTATATATATGGGATGACAGATTAAAATGTCATGTACATATGTACCGAAACATGTTAGCTAGCCATTGTTAGCATTCTTTTCTAGGTGACAGACTAAAAAACAATAATAAAAATAGATTTTTAACACAATCCCCATCAAAATTCCAACACAATTCTTCACAGATCTTGTAAGGGCAATTTTCAGCATTGTAAGGTAATAAAAGTAAATGGATAGAGTGAGGTAGCCCAGACCCAGAAAAACAAATGTGGTTTGTATTTACTTATATGTGGACGTTAGCTATTAAGTCAATGATTCACAATCTGTAATCCATAGAACCAAAGAAATTATATATAGATAGAGTAATGGACAAGGTAGAAGGGATAGCTCTCCCTAGGTAGGGGGGATAGAATAGTTACAGATGAATGAAGATTAGGAAAACTGGAACAGGAGTACCAAACAGGAAAGGGGAGGAAATGGGAAGAAAAAAACTAAAACTCAGAATCATTTGAGGGATCTTTTGTAAATCTTAAACAATAGAAGCTTCCTAAAATATATATATATGTATAAAAGTGATATAAATGAAATTACCAAAAAATGACAGAGATGGAGTTCCAAGTGGATATCTTTCAGCACCAAATATAGTTTCTATAACGGGAATTGGTTACATCAAATTAATTCATTGGCAAAATGGGTCCAAATTAATTCATTGGCAAACGTGGGTAGAGTGTTTACCTACCTGATACTTTATCCCTATGGGATAGTGGTTTTGGTGTAGGAAAGTATTCTACAAGCTACCAAAGGAGAAAGGTAAAATCAATGAAGTTACAGACATTTTGATGATCAACAATGGTGTCCTTCCTGCAAGATATGCTAGTGCATTGTTGGCATAAAGCTTGTGGGAGTAAACAATTGATATCTAATTTGATGTAAAGTTCATTCAATAAGATAGAATCCATACCAGATGCTGCTTGTGTGACCAAGAACCCGAGACTAGAGAGCCAGGGACCTAGGGGAAAACCAAATGTTTCTGTTGTACTAAAGGAATATTGCAAGACCTTAATGACCTGTTGTACTCATAGATCAGTGCCTTGATCAGCCATTATTAGGGAAATTTCCTCCAGAAGAGGAGGGGAACAAATAAAGAGATCCACAGCTAGATAATATTCAGAGAGGGAGAGACCTTGGAACACTCATCCCTAAATGGGATGTCTCCATTAAATCTTTGCCCACAGGTCTCAAGGAACCTTGTGGAAGGGGATGCAGAAAAAAGAGTAAGAACAAGAGTGGAAGGAGGGCACCAAAGAAACAAGACCTTCTAAACACAGCAGCAGCAACTCATGTACAAATTCACAGAACCCAAGGCAGCAAGTATAGGGCCAGCAGTAGTCTGCACCAAATGAGGTCTGAGAGCTGAAAGGAGAGAACACATGCCCCATCCCAAATTCAGAAGCTATTTCCAATTGATAATCACTTGTCAATTAAAACATTAGTGTTCTACAAGGGAGTCTCGCTGGTGAAACAAACTTCTTTTAAGCATATGCCCCACGCCCTGCAGTAGATAGCCAACAGGAAACAACCATAATGACACCTTTGGAGGCTCTTTGTCTCATAATTGTCAAAGTATTAGGTTTTAATCTTACAGGTCCTTTGTGTGTATATATGGTTTCTGGTTTTGTATTTTTATGGGGTTCCTGTGGACATGTTTGCCTCTGCATAAATAATGGTTTTCTTCTTTTTCCTTTGGCCTTTGTCCTCTATTAGCTTGTTTTGTGCTATTCTCCTTGTTTGTTTTTGTTTTACACTCGTTTATTTTATTATTATCCCTTAGATGTCTGTTTTCTAACAAAGGGCAGAATGAGGATGGGCCCATAAAACGGGAAGGGGGGACTGAGAGGAGGAACTAGGAGAAGACAAGAAACAGAAAACCATAATTAACATATATGGTATGAAAAAATCTGTTTTCAATAAAATTAATAAGAAAAGATAGAAAATGTAAGCAACATACGCAAGAATGATGGGATCCCACGAACAATTACTCAAGCCAGTCTCCCTTCCTCCTCTCAAGGCTAACTGATGGGGTTCAAGAAAAAGCTATCATAAAATGATACACTTCTAGTTGGAAGGTTCACAGATGTCTTTTTCTGATGAAAGAAAACTTTAAAAGCTTTTATTTTTAAGATTTCCAGTGACCTGAAATTATTTTATGACAGTCAATTCAATTTAACAATAGATACAATTATTAAGAAGTTTTTTCTTACACTGAAAACAAATCTGTCTCTAAGGTAATTATAGTCATTGTTCTTTGTACTTCTCATTAGTGGACATTAGAATAAAGCATTCAATTTCTCTTCAACAATGCATGAGGGGTCGATTACACTACATGGACTTCACCACAACATTGAATCTTCTTAATCCCCTGAAGGCTCTTCTCAACAATTATTCTGATATTGTCAACTGTTATTTATTCTGATACATAAGGTATGTTCCAATTAATTAAAAGTAAAATAATACAATCTTTGTTCTTAATAAGAGATTCAGATAAGATAGAACCTCCACATCTCGAATATGAAATCAGAAACATCTAGCTCAATAATCATCTCATTTTTGTGTGTATTAAAACTGGTAGTTTGTTAATTTTTTTAATTTAAAAAAAATTTTTGATACTTTATTTACATTTCAAATGTTTCCCCCTTTTCAGATCTCTCCTTTGGAACCTCCTTATCCCTTCCCCCTCTCCTGCCTCTATGGGGGTATTGACCCACCCACCTACCCACCCACTCTTGTCTTCCCTCCTTGGCATTCTCCTATACTGGGGCATCTAACACCCTCAGGCCCAAGGGCCTCGCCTCCCCCTGATGGCTAACAAGACACTCCTCTGCCACATATGTGACCATCACCATGGGTTCCTCCATGTGCATTCTTTGGTTGGTGATCCAGTCTCCGGGAGCATCTGGAGGTCAGGCCAGTGGACACTGTTTCTCCCTCCATGGGGCTGCAAACTCCCACAGCTCCTTCAGTCCCTTCTCCAGCTCCTCCATTATGTTGCTCCTCCATGAGCAACATAACGCTCAGCCCAATGGTTGCTGTGAAGTGACTCTTGGGTATTCCAAACTTTTGGGCTAATAACCACTTATCATTGAGTACATACCTTGTTCATTTTTTTGTGACTGAGTTACCTCACTCAGGATGATATTTTCAAGTTCCATCCATTTGCCTAAGAATTTTATGAAGTCATTTTTTTTAATAGCTGAGTAGTATTCCATTGTGTAAATGTACCATGTTTTCTGTATCCATTCCTCTTTTCTGGGTTGTTTCCAGATTCTGGCTATTATAAATATGACTGCTATAAAGATAGTGGAGCATGTGTCTATATTACATGTTGGAGCATCTTCTGGGTGTATGCCCAGGAGTGAAATAGCTGGGTCCTCAGGTAGTATTACATTCATTTTTCTGAGGGTCCGCCAAACTGATTTCCAGAGAGATTGTATCAGCTTTCATTCCCACCAGCAATGGAGGAGTGTTCCTCTTTCTCCACATCCTCAACAACATCTGCAGTCCCCTGAGTTTTTGATCTTAGCCATTCTGACTGCAGTGTGGTGGAAACTCAGGGTTGTTTTGATTTGCATTTCCCTGATGACTAAGGATGTTGAACATTTCTTTAGGTGCTTCTCAGCCATTCAAGTTTCCTCAGTTGAGAATTTTCTGTTTAGCTCTGTTCCCCATTTTTGATAGGGTTATTTGGATCTCTGGAGTCTAACTTCTTGAGTTCTTTGTATATAAAGGATATTAGCCCTCTATCAGACTTAGGATTGGTAAAGATCTTTCCCCAATCTATTGGTTGCTGTTTTGTCCTATTTACAGTGTCCTTTGCCTTACAGAAGCTTTGTAATTTTAAGAGGTCCCATTTGTCAATTTTTTCTTTTAGAGCACAAGCCATTGGTGTTCTGTTCAGGAACTTTTCCCCTGTGCCCATGTGTTCGAGACTTTTCCCCACTTTCTCTTCTATTAGATTCAGTGTATCTGGTTTTACGTGGAAGTCCTTGATTCACTTGGACTTGAGCTTTGTACAGGGAGACGAGAATAGTTAAATTTGAATTCCTCTACATGTAGACCTGCAGTTGAATCAGCACCATTTGTTGAAGATGCTGTCTTTTTTCCACTCTATGGTTTTAGTTCCTTTGTAAAAGATCAAGTGACCATAAGTGAGTGGGTTCATTTCTGGGTCTTCAATTCTATTCCATTGATCTACCTGCCTGTCACTGTACCAATACCATGCAGTTTTTATCACTACTGCTCTGTAGTACAGCTTGAGGTCAGGGATGCTGATTCCCCCAGAAGTCCTTTTATTGTTGAGAATAGTTTTTGCTATCTTTGGTTTTTTCTATTCCATATGAATTTGAGAATTGCTCTTTTTAAGTCTATGAAGACATCCATTTTAACTATATTAATCCTGTCAATCCATGAACATGGGAGATCTTTCCATCCTTTGAGGTCTTCTTCGATTTCTTTCTTCAGAGACTTGAAGTTCTTGTCATACAGATCTTTCACTTGTTTGGTTAGAGTCACACCAAGATACTTTATATTGTTTGTGACAGTTGTGAAGGGTGTCATTACCCTAATTTCATTCTCAGCCTGTTCATCCTTCGAGTATAGGAAGGCTACTGATTTGCTTGAGTTAATTTTGTATCTGGCCACTTTGCTGAAGTTGTGTTACTCCTCTTACCTCCTCTCATGGGCTTTTCCACATTCTTGTGAGGCTCGTTTTCTCTAGGCACTATTTGGCTATGGAGACCTGGTGGCCCAGGCAGAGGAGATTGTTAATTTTTATTAATGTTCAATTCTGACTTCTGTGCCTGGGATGTTGCAATTTCAGACTTATGAGCTAACAAGTTAATTATACATGCAAAATTATACTTAGATGCAGGACATAATGAAAGCATTATAAAATCCATTTTGGTTCCTACACCTATCTTCTAAAATAGTAGTTTTCTCTCTAGTGTCATGTTCTTCAAATTTAATATCTATGCTCTCACAATTAGTTTGTATTAAAAACCAATGTAAAATTTGAGATTGTATGTTTACAGAAAAGCATTTTAATGTATCTGATGGTTAGTGTTAATATCAACTTGACACAATGTAAGCTTATCTGGGAAGAGAGCCTTGAGAGGATTAGTTTGGCTCATGGGTATGTCTGTGGCAGTTATTTTGAGGTGGAAATATCTGCCCACTCTGGGTAGCACTGTTACTTAAGCAGAGCACTCTGAATTGCATTGTGAGGTGAGGTTTATCATTAAGTTGATTTTTATCATATCCACAGGAAAGATAACTAAACAATAGAGAAAGTATGTTGGGCTTGATATAGAAATTTATGTTGATGCTAAATGGATATAAAGGTAGCTATGGAAACAAATGTCTTTGAGTTAAATACACCTCATTCCAGAACTACATACACAAACACCCACACACCCCCAGAGGCCCCCCCACTTCCTACAACCTACCACATTCCATGAGTAAAATATTTAGTGACATAAAGACAACAATAATGGTACATATTCAGTCTAAGGTTTTATGAAGACTCTGTAGAGTGTTGATTTTGAGTCTATACTATTAGTATTTTTCCTTTTTATGGATCTGAGGACCCCAGTAACCTTCCCATTTACATTGCTGGACAAAGGACAATTTCTTTCCTATTTAAAACCAGAGAAGGAAAAGACCCCAGAGAGTTCAGACAAGTGTAGTTTTAGCTGGCTTTTACTGAATAACTAATGGTCTAGAGTTATAAAAATTAGTTGAGAAGAGGCAATCTTTAATTTTGTACTTAATTAGTGGGAAATACCTCAGTTAAAAAGAGAATTGTTCCATTTACAAGTAGCTTAAGGGAGACAAAATGAAATTTGTCTCTCAATCCTGAACAAGGTATTAGTGGCAAATTTATTTTCAGAGCAGGAGATTTAGCTGAGTCAAGGGACCTGAGAGTGCAGCCAGAAGTGAACTGCCTAGCATCTTTCAAATCAGGTGAGAATAACACCTTCAGATAGTGGGAAGAAACACTTCTGGCAATTTCTAAGAGAAAATCCATCAGGAACAGATGACCTCCTTGAATCACACACAGGAACACTGAGCTTTTATTGTTATCTCAGCTCCTAAATAAATTAATAAGAAAACATATATTAGGTTTCTTTAAGATGCAAGCTTTTGTCAATTCACTGCTGTCTCAGAAAATATCAGTACAATGCATGGGAAATCCTTTAGTCTTTTGTTAAATTGCGCATAAATATCACCAGAATCATTTCTTTTCTTTTTTTTCATTTATTTATTTATTAATTAATTAATTTATTTATTTATTATGCTGGGGATGAGAATGCCCATGGCTATTCAGCCTCCTATACATAAGCATCATATCAATGAATTACAGCCCTATTGCCCAAATCCAATTTGTGGAGTTATCTCTGGGTATAGTTATTAATTTGGTCCCTTCTCACCTTCAATAATGGTGTAATAATAATCACATCATAAGCTGCTGTAGTGATTGAATTATATATAAATAAGATTATATATAAATAAGGCAACATTACATATATTATATTGTGGATATCAAAGTTAAATTTCAATTTACTAGTAAGTAGTGTGCCTCATATTGCATTCATACTATGTATTGAAAATTGGAGAAATGAATTAATAAAATTTTAATTTTTAATTTAAAAAGACACTGAAACAAGATTAAGAAAGACTAATACAGATGCAGATACTCATAGTCAACCATCAGACTGAGCCCAAGGACCCAATGGAAGAGCTAGGGAAAGGACTCAAGGAGCTGAAGGGGATTGTAACCCCATAGGAAGAACAACAGTATCAACTAACCAAAGCCCTCAGAGATCCCAGGGTCTGAACCACCAACCAAAGAGTATACATGGACTGATCCATGGCTCCAGCTACATAGTGATACCTTATCTGGCATCAATGGAAGGGGAGACCCTAGGTCCTGTAGAGGCTTGATGCCCCAGCATAGGAGGATGCTAGAGCAGTAAGGCAGAAGTGGGTTAGCGGGTGGAGGAGCACCCTTATAGAGGCAAGTGGAGAGGGAGCGTGAGATGGAGGTTTTGCAGAGGGGAAACTGGGAATGGGGATATCATTTGAAATGTAAATGAATAAAATGATTAACTAAAAAAAAAAAAAAAACACCTATAGATAGTTCAGTGATTGCAATGGCGTGTGGTTAGGGATCTGTGATAGCTTTTTATTGTCAATTTGACACAACCAGAGATAAGAAGGAGTGGCACTGAGGAGTTGCCCAGATCAAATATACCTGTGGTTATATGCACGGGAGCATTTTCTTGATTAATAAAGGGGCTGGGGGGCAGTCCATTGTGGGTGGAGTCACCACTGAGCAGGTGATTGTGGGGTGTAAAGAAAGCAAAATGAATAAATAAATAAATAAATAAATAAATAAATAAATAAAGCTTAGTAGACCACAAAAAGCCAGCTAGTAAGCAACATCTCTCCTGAGTTTCTTGAGTTCTTGTCTCAAGGACCCTTTTCCTTCCTAAATTGGCTTTTGTCAGGGTGTTTTATTGTGGCAACAGAAACCAAACTATGAAAGAAACTTTGGAGTTACATGACTATAGTTTCAATTCTGGGCTTTTCTTGTTCCAAATTGCATGTTTTTGAGTGAACAACTGTTGTGGGTACATTTGGTTGACAGCTTGACTAGAACTGGAATCAACTGAGAGACATGTCTCTGGGAACCCTTGGAAGGGATTTTCTTGGTAAGCTAACAGATGTGGGAAAATTTATCCTGAGTGTGGTCAGTATCTTCTCATTGTGGTCTGGATATAAAGAAGTCTGACATGTTGCTGACTCTAAGCTTGTTGAAGGATGCTTCATGAAGGTTAGTTCTAGCATCACTGGATTTGGCCTGCTTCTTTTTGCTATTATGCCTTTATTCTTTTTATCTCTGTATGAAGCATGAACTATTACTGCTTTTGCAATGTAGTCATGACTCCAAGAATATTGAGGTTTATCTACAAACTTTTCAACTTTGTTTATTGATTTTTAGATTGATAATTCAATTCTGATATTGGTTAGATGTCAAGAAGTCCCTGCTTTTCGGTGTGATTGTATCTCAGGAATGCCCATGTACATGGCAGGAATAAGAAATCCCAACTGATAGTTTTTTCTAGATTCCTTGGTTCTTTGCTGCTCTATATATTTTGGAGTTTGATTGATGAAATGCCAATATATCTTCCTACAAACTCTACAGAGAAATAACAATTGGAATTTGTATGGGACTGCTCTAAAACTTCCAGTGCCCGTTAGTCTGTTAATGAGTGCAATATCATACCACTTCCCTGAAATAAACTTCAGATATCAACATTGCCATTTTGGATCTTGTGGGGCTAGTACAGCAATTGTATCTTGCTTAACTGCTCTGGTAATTTATATTTAATTAAGTATTACATCCATTAATGCAATTTATTTCTCTTAGTGTTTTATATCAATATTCAATGTAGAATTTGTATATATTAACAAAAATTCCCATCTTTATGATTTTTGTTGCTATTGAAACTATTAGTTCATTTTAAAGTTTGTTCCTGTTTTTGGTTGGCATTTTACAGAAAGAGATATATAATTGTCTAGATTGGTTTCGTGCTGTATGTGCATATCAATCTGCTGGCCTATAAACAATGTAAAATTTAAATGTTGAATACTTTTTTCCCCTGTATTCTTAGGGCTTTCCACATGAAAAAAGTCCTGATCTTCAAATAGAGCTAGTTTTGATTCTTCTGATAGCTTTGGTTATTTTTTCCTGCCTGCTGGTGTTTCTATTACAGTGTTGAAAATTAAAACTAACTATTCTAAATTGGGTCCTGGTTTTAGAGCCAAGGCATTTATAGCATCTCATTCTAGAAGTTAACTAATGAATTTTTATGGATATTTTTACTATATTGATGTAGTTTTCTTGTATTTCTAGTTTTCTGAAGTTTTTATTATGTGTATTGAAACTTATGAATTGCTTTTTGTATAACTATTGAATGAAGCACAAAATGTTTGTCTTGAATTATGCTAATATTTTGAGTTGCATTGATTAGTTTCCAAATATTAACCTCTTGAATTCTTGGCACAAATTCCTCTAGCTTTTTAGACTGTTCTTTTATAGTTACAAACTATACCACAGAAGGAAAATAGAGAGATAAACACATATATACATGTTATTTAAGTTAATATATATATATATTTAATATTTTAAGGAAAGGTAGAAATTTGATAGGTAATTTTATGGGAAGACATCTTAATTGTCCCCACAGCTAAGGTAAGTTTCTTTCCAAATGTGCCAGGTATGGAAGTACCTTAGAATTATCTGTATTTATGTGTCATCAACTTGGGAAACTGTGACTAAACACAAATATGTGAGTGATATAAGAAAATGTCATCCTCATGTGTGCATAGCACACAGGTCAATGATCTGCTTTTCTCCACTGAGTGGACAAAAGCCTGCTCATCTGTGCCATATCAGTATGGAATAATAATGGGAGAAAACAGAGTAGCCTGACAACCTTTCAATTTAGATTTTTTTTTTTCATTTTTAAGTAGGTCTGGTAAATTTCAAGATTCTTCTTGTAAACCCAGACTACCCTTCCCTCAAAGGGATAAGCCGTAGTCTAATCTCGAGACAAATATGAATGGAAAATTTCTTTTGAGGCAACCTAAATCTATGTTCGAGTTCTTAGGTTTTGGGTAAATGGAAGCCAGCAATCATCAGACTGAGCCCAGGGACCTCAATGAAAGATTTAAGGGAAGGACTGAAGGAGCTGAAGGGGATTCTAACCCCATAGGAAGAACAACATCAACTAACCGGACCCCCCCCCTCCCCCCCGAGTTCCCAGGGACTAAAACAGCAACCAAAGAGTATACATGGATGGGTCCATGGCTTCAGCTACCTATGCAGTAGAGGAATGCCTTATCTGGCATCAATGGAAGGGGGGGCCTTTGGTCCTGTGGAGGCTTGTTGTCCTTGTCCCTGCATAGGGGGATGCTAGAACAGTGAGGCAGGAGAGGGTGGGTAGGTGGAGGAGCGCCTTCATAGAGACAAAGGGGAGGGGTAATGCGGTAGGAGGTTTATGGAAGAAAGACTGGGAAGGGAGGACAACATTTGAAACGTAAATAAGTAAAATAATCAATTTAAAGAAAAAAAAACCCATATTTCAAAGATTTATTTGGGATTTTCCATCCTCAATCAAAGTTACCAGGTCTTTTGTTGCTGTCCTTGTTTGACCTCAACCTTACCAAAAGAACTATATGAATAAGAAAGTCTGAGAGAAAGAGAAATACTCTTCTCCAGGGAAGAACGCACCAATTGGTTATCTAATACCAAATATCAGCCCAGAAAACAGCATATATATATAAGGAAAAAAAATATATACACATATATGCATATATAATCATACATATATATATATAATCATACATATATATGTATATATGTAATAATAGCTAATGCAACAAAGGGAGCATAAATTTAAAACATTAAGAAGGGGGCATATGGGAAGGTTTGGAAGAAGGAGAGGGAAAGGGGTCATTATATGATTACATTGTAATCTCAAAAAATAAATGAAATAATGTTGAAAAGAAAAATATGTTTAAAAATGCTTCTTATGGAACTTCTAATTTCCAAATAAAGAAGGGCCACTAACTTGCCACTGTTTTTTTCTCCAAAAATATAACTTTCTGAGTAATCAAAAGAATGTCAGGTTGGACACAGGTAGCTAAAAACAGGCCAAGAAAGTTTGGCTCTGGATCTATAGCATTTTAATTCTTTAGCATTGAGAAAGTTCTAATTAGTTATTCAGATGTGTAGAATCTTCAGCATATTAACGGTTCCTTTTCCTGCTGGGACCTTTCCTTTGCTTTCTAGAACTCTAGAGAGCTCCCAAAAGAAAACATACACTTCCTATTCACAGGGGTATAGTGGAGCATTGTGTTATAATCAGAAATTGAGAACCAGACAGTTTGGGTTAATCCTAGGTCCACCATTCACCAGCTGTTTTACTTGGGTATATTCCTAACCTTCTGTATGGTATAGCCTTGATGATAATGATGACAGTGATGTTGATATTGACAATAACAATATTATCCACTCAATAGGGTTATTTTGAGAACACAGTGCGATAATATATGTAACATGTCCACAATAGTGCCCAGCTTTGACAAGCACTCAATGATTATTTGTCTATAAACAACAAAAATCACAGAGATGTTTGTACTTTCCATTCATTGCCATATCTGCAGTGTCTAAAATAATTTCTGGCAGACATGCAGTCGATAAAAATATATTAAATGAATGAATGTAACATTTTAATTTAGAACTTATGAGTTGTGCGTTATTGGTAGCAGTTTGTCATACATCTAGCAATTTAATGTATTGGCCCTGGCAGAGAAAAATCAAAAACTGAACTGGACAGATGGTTAGAGTAGATGCCAGTTCAGACATTTTCTCATCTGCAGTCTTATGCTTTGATTCATTGTGATTCTGTGTGGAGCAACCATGTGACTTTTAATACTAACCAAATTCTTTTGAAAATGTTAGCATTTTCCTGATGCCAGGATAATAGATGTCAGCGTAGACAAACTAGGACATATGGGCATCTTTATTTAGTACTCTCAGTGCAATGGCTGGATGAAAGTTTGGTTTATTCCCCAAAGCAGTTGTCCATTAAGTGGATGGCAGCTTCTGATGTAGTTCTAAATGTGTTTCCTAGGAACTGTCTAAAACAATAATATTTTCTTGCTGGAACATTTTAAATGCAAAGTAGGCTGAGAGTCAGATAGCAGTAAGCAAGGGTGAATGAGGTCACAGCAAATAGCTAAGTCACCTAATAGCACCATGCTGCAGAGGATAGAGAGACAGCTGGATCTCTGCAGTGGAGTTTAAATGTGCGCAGTCACCCAGAAAGCTCGGCTCTGTTTCATGGCTTCAGCACTCTAGTGACTGAGCGTCCAGATCACAACCTTTCTATGTTTGAAAGGAACTGGATCTATCTCTGGTTCTGACAACCTGAAAAAACCTATCTCACAGAGGATTTCTGTTATTTGTATTTCCTCCAGTACAACTTGCCCAACTCTACTGTGGTATAATTTACAACTGTGTGGAGCCTAAAATGCTGAAGCATTCCTTAACCCTCTACCCACCATGCAATCAGTGTAGGATAGTGGGTGAATTGAGAATTAACTCATTATTATTATTATGAGAGATATAGTCAACTATAGGTTAACGGAATCGTGATATTTGCCCAGAAGTCTAACAAACATATAAGATACTTTTTTCATGAGGAAAAAGGCATTTCAAATTCTAGCTAAGAATTTCAAAGTATTGTTTTAGAGTCTATAATCCAGGACAGATGGTTTAATAAGTAAAGATGAATTTACAAGTACAATAGAGCAGAACTTTTGAAACTAGGGTTCTTCAAGAAGATCAGAGTTCAACAGGAACCATAAATACAAGAGGCACAGGCTGAGTTCCAAGCCATCATAAGAGTGGTGTTAGGGTAGAAGAAACAATTGAAGACTCATTACATTATAGTAATGCCAAATGTACCAGGAGAGAACATAAACATCAACTGGAGATAACCTGAAAGAGAATAAGACTGGGATCTACACTGTGAGGAATTTACTAGAATTCACTGCTGCATGGCTAAGAGGAGCCAGAAGGATGCCTGTCAACATAATTTCATATGACTTAATGACTTTCCATTTTTAGCCTGAGCTAATCATAACATAGGAGAAAAACTTCAGAAGCACGATGATCCACTTGTTCCAGTCATTGTTTGTGCTGCCTGTACCTTTCTCTAAACACAAATAAATAGAATAAATGAAGTCAGAAGTGGAATGTCCCCTGATCTGAGGTCATTGGAGAGATGACTACAACTCTGTCTACTAGCCCTGAAGCTATTTTTGTGTATCCGCTGCTCATGTGAGCTTATTTAGGAAGAGAAAAGGTCATTGACTCTTTGAAAATTTTGTTTGGATCTATTTTAGTGAGACTCATGCCTACTCTGCTGAATCATTTAAATAGATGCGAAACTGTTAAAATATTTAAAATGCTCATTTTTCTGAACAGCCTTTAAAAATAGTCCAATGGAGGTCAAATGCAGCAGGATGTGCAATTTTAAAGTTAGAGGGCAGCAATTAGAAAAATTACACCCATTACTGTAAGGAACAGCTGAGAGTGTTATATTTATGCACGTTCACTTGTCATTCGAAGAGAGCATTACATAATGTCCTCATGGCCCTTTATTTGATTCCTTCAACTTTCCTTCTATTTGTTAAACATATTCACAAGAAAAAAAAAAAAAGAATCAAACCTTTCTTTAGTGTTAAAATTAAGGCCTTTAGATTTTGTCTTTAAGATAGGAGCCTGATATAGCTGTCTCCCGAGAGGCTCTGCGAGAGATCCTGACCAATATAGATGCCGTCGAAGCCAACCATCAGACTGAGCACAGCGACTCCAATGGAGGAGTTAGGGGAAGGACTGAAGGAGCTGAAGGGGCCTTATCTGGCATCAATTGGAGGGGAGGCCTTTGGTCCTGTGAAGGTTTGATCCCCAGTGTAGAGGAATGTTAGGCTGGTGAGGCAGGAGTGGGTTGGTGGGTGGGGGAGCATCCTCATAGAAGCAGGGTAAGGGGGTCAGATAGGGGGTTTGCAGAGGGGAAATCTGAAAAGGGGATAACATTAAAATGTAAATAAACAAAATATCCAATTTAAAAAAAAAGAAAATTCATCTTTCTGAAAATTTGCATTATATATATATTTTTCTAAAGAATGGATATATTGTAAAGGGAATTGCATGTTTGTATTGTATAGTATAAGAATCTTTTAAAAATCACATTATTTGTATATGTGTGTGTTGGCATGCACATGTAGCGGTGCTGTGTGTAAACATCAGAGGACACTTTGTGGGTCTTAGATCTCTCCCTTAACTATGTGCATTCCTGAGATTGAAATCAGGAAAAATTCTTCTAAATCTATACTGGGTGGCAAATATGATTGTAAGTGTCCTCTTAAATTCTGTTTTTCACATATATGAAACACACATGAATAATGAGTTGGTTTACTTTCATTTCTAACACTAGTATTAAAAGCACACTGGGGTGAGATATGTGCTTGGCAGCTTTACCCACTGAGCCATTTTGCTGGCCCAGGATATTTTTTACTTAGTGTCTCACTATGTACCCTCAGAAAGCATTGAATTTTAGGTCCTGTGTTTCCATAGTCTATATTTGGTTATCAACAGCCTAGTTAGGAGAGATTTTTGAAGACAATAAGTCTAATTTACTTTTAGAATCTAACATAACCAGAAATATATAATTTGTTTGGTGCAATTTGGGGGGAAAGAACCCCTTCTGCTGTGTCCTAATATTTATGTTCATATTTATAAATATATGAAGTTATACTTCTAACCTGGATACCTTGTTTTACCCTCAAATAAATTCCTTCATGACATATTGTATTGTTTTTTATATAACTTTTATCATCATATACAAATCACAGTCCAAAGTATGCTCACCCAAATAATTTTTCTTATGCTACTATAAATAAAAGTTAATATTTAATATAAATACATTTAAAGATATAAATTCAAATGAGGTTAAATAAGTTTTAATAAAATGGAGGCAATGATGGCTTTGTGTTAAGTACTTTACTTATTTTTGTTGTGTGTGTGTGAGTGTGGTATATGTATGTGTAATACACAGTCATGTGTATGAGTGTGTCCGCACATGTACTCAAAGAGGACATAGAATCGTAGGTTTTTTCCTACTCCTTTGAAACAGCATCTTTCAATAGAGCTGCCTCCCCTGGCTAGCTATCCCCAGTGATCCTCCTATCTTTGCCTTCTATGGTACTGGCACTATAGGTAGGTGTGGTCACACGTGGCTTTGTGTGTGTCTCTCTCTCTCTCTCTCTCTGTGTGTGTGTGTATTGAGGGGGCGTACCAAGTTCTAATGTTCTAGTGCTCTTATCTGCAGACCTATTTTTCCAGCTCATACTTTAAGTATATTTTATGAACAATTAGTGTGAATAGAAATACTGATTACTGTTGTCATCATGCTGGATATTTTTTATGTCAAGTTGACACAAACTAGAGTCATTTGAGAAGAGCAAACCTCAACTGAGAAAATGCCTCCTTCTGGTCAGGCTATGGATAAGCCTGTAAGGCATTCTCATAACTAGTGATTGATATGGGCAAGACAAGTGACTCCATTGTGGGTGGTGGTATCCTTGGCCTGGTAGTCCTGGGATCTACAATAAATCAGGCTAAGCAAGCCACAAAGAGCATACCAGTAAACAGCACTTCTTCACAGCCTCTGCATCAGCTCCTGACTCCAGGTTCTTGCTTTGCTTGACTTCCTTCACTGACTTCTTTCATTGATGGTGTGGTACCCAAGGATTATAAATTGAAATAAACTTTAATCCTGAAGTAGCTTTTGGTCATGGCGTTTTATCACAGCAAAAGAAATCCTAAGACAGTAGCAAAAAAACAAACAATCAAAAAAAAACAAAAAAAAATTCTATCCATCAATAAAATCAGTACAGCTCTTCCTAATTAAGCTTAGGAACATCCACAGCTAACGACAGCTGTGTTAGTATATACACTTGTAATTCTAGCACACTCCAAAGATTGAGGCAGGAGGATCAAGTGTGTGAGGTCAGCCTGCTCTATGTAGTGACACTGTCTAAATGCAACCATGAAACAGATGAAGAATCTGGTTTGTTTTCAAGCAAATACTTTATTATGTACATCCTTCTTAATTCCTGTCTCTCTAAATGATTTTCTTGTTTGTTTACTCTATCTTAAGTGATTTAGCTAATTTATAGCATTTGAAAACCTCAAAGAATGAAATGTCAGGTAATAAAAATTCTTAAATTTATAGTTAGAATTCTGCCACATTTGCCTTTTGACCAAAGATGATTCAAAACCCAATCTAGGCTGAGCATAGTAGTCATGCATACCTGCAATCCCAATGCTTGGGAGGTGGAGGCAAGGAGATCAGCAGTTCAAGATCATCCTCAGCTGCACATGAGTTTGAACCAGCATGAACTCACAAGAACCTGTCTCTAAAATCCCCAAATAAATAAAATCCTTATCTAAAACTATTTTAAAGTTTCACCAATAAAATGTTTACTGGATTTATTTAAAAGTTGTATAGTAAGGCTCATTAAAATTTGTGCCATAACTTTCTAGCATGAATACTTTAAACCGAACTGAGTCAGCAGGGCTGATATCTATTTGGGCTACTGTGGTCGTTTGAATAGTATTCCCACTGAAAAGATGGGAGGTGGCATTATTAGGAGGTGTGGCCTTACTGGAGGAAGTGTGTCTCTGTGTAGGCAGGCTTTGAGGGCTCCTAGGCTCAAGCAGAGCAAGTCTCCTTTCCAGATGCCTTCAGATCAAGATGTAGAATTCTCAGCTCCTTCTTCAGCATCATGTCTACATGGACCCTGCCATGCCTCCTGCCATGATGATAGTGGACTGAACCTCTGAAACTTACACCAGCCGCAGTTGTGTGTTGTCCTTTGGCGGCAGAACAGTCTTGCATGTTCAGAAGCAAGCTTATTGCTGCCTTCATCATCACTTCATCACTTTCATTAGAATGTATCTGTAGGCACTTCCTACTTCGTATTATTTCTAGAAAAATCTGCCCTCCTTGCATGTTGTAACTGTAACTGAAGCTTTCACATTAGCAAAATTCTGACTGAATTTCAATATACTCTTAGTTTTTTACTGTCTGCAGTCTCAGAACATTCTGGTAGAATGATGCTTTTTGTATAGGTTACTATTGACTTGATTGTAATTTCAGGATACACAAGTACCTTAACTTCATTATTTGACTAACTCTATTTATAAATGATCACTGAATATTTGGTAAGTTTACTACTTTCATATTCTTTATCTCTAATGAGTGGTGTAGAGTGTGTATTTTATTCCAGTAGATTTTTAAAACATTTTTTAAAATTATAATTATATATTATAATTAACATTTTTTTCTCCATAGAAAACCTCTGCATACTTCCCTTCACTACCTTTCAAATTCATAACCTTTTTCTTTAATTGCTGTTACATATATATGTGTGTGTACACACTACACACATTCCTGAATGGCAGCTTCTTACTCTCTGTTTGTTACTTGTAGGAATCCTTTCATTCCTGACCATTCTGTATTGGATAACAAATCAGTGTGAAAGTAGATTTTAATATGTGACAGCTACTTCTTGATCTGACTTGAATAGAAATTCCAATGTATAAGTGTTGATTTTTGAGTTTGTTTCCAAAAGGATTATAAAAGTGGCTCAGCATTCTGACTGCAGGCAGCTATTTAAATTATACAACATTGTGATGAATTTCTGAACTAGAATGTAATACTATGAACAAAACATCTTTTCAAGTAATTTCTGACTCACCCATAGCTTCTGTCACACTGCCAATGACAACGTCTTTGGATTTTGCTCATAACTTTCCATTCAATAAAGAGTTCAGTCAGACATTCCATACTATTTGCATTTGAAGGAGTCCTAAGATGTTTCCCAAGATCCTCCTTCCTCGTGGAGTAATTACAAATTCTTAGTCCTCAAAACTTTCACTGTAAGTGCTGTGATGAGGTGAAACTCAACGAACGATTGCTCACCTAGCATACCCAAGGCCCCTGATTCAAACCCCAGCACGATAAAAAACAAAGATAATAAACAAATGAGTTACCATAACAGTGGCTTACTCAAATCATATTTACACTTTGCTCATTACACACTAGTGATACGCAAATAACTATTCTAAATTGTGGAATTTTAATTAGTAAATGGAAATCCTAAAATATTTGAAGGTGATTAAAAGCTCCTTAAATTTACCCTTTTTAGGGGGAGGGGTAAAATTTTCTCTTCGAAATTAATCTTCCTTTGTTTGTTTGTTTGTTTCCTTCTTTTCTTCCTCAAAACATTTTGCAAGCTTATTCCACTTTTGCTTTTTGTTAATGCAAATCATTTAGATTCTTTGATAGATTTAGAATTAATGCAGTTTTCACTTTCTCTCTTTTTATAAACAATACATTTTTATTGTTTAGTATGAAAAGGAAAATGAGTTAAACCAAGATGCATAGTTAATTGTACAGTTTTACAGAAAGAAAAACGCCCTTGTATATTTGGATACTTTTTAAAAACTACATTTTTATGTAAAATGCAATTAATCACATTCTCCCGTTTGCTTTTGTCCCTCCAGCCCCTGGCAGGTCCCCCAGCCCTCCAGATCCTCCCTTACACTCCCTCTCTCTCTTTCAATACTAAGTGGTGAACAATTATTCCTCTCAATTTCGATATGAGCAGTTTTGGAGCCCAGTTTGTCAAGTTTTCTTCCATTGACATTTACACATGCTCCCATTTGTGAGCATGCACACATATCCATCCATAGATTGATGTGTGCAGTGTGAAAAACTGAAAATGATTTCCTATTTTTTCTCCATGAAAATAATCAAAAAAGAGAGCAAATTAAAATGAATTACTATGTGGTTGCAGAGATGACTTTGAAGTTAAGAGAAAGCAATTCTCTTCCTGAAGACTTGAGTTCAATTCCCAGCTACTGTTTTAAGAGGTTCACAACCTATAACTCCAGCATGGAATCTAAACCCTTCTTCACATACCTACAGTTATGTGCACATATCCACACTCACATACTTAAAAAATAACAGAATACATCTTTTTTCTTTTTTTAAATTAAAAATTAAAAGAAATTAGTGTAATGTAGTCATCTGTGCTATGGTTTTCTATTGTGGTATGTGCCATTGCTTTGCATTGTTACTGTAATGAAAGAATTGAAAACATCGAACTTAAATGTGAGTCACTGCTTCCTTTTGTGAGTGGCAGCGAACGAGCACGCAGTGCCATGAAGGAATCGGGCATGCTTCGGGAGTACAAGGTGGTGGGGCACTGCTTGCCAACCCCCAAATGCCACATACCACCATTGTACTGTATGTGAATCTTTGCACCCAACCATGTGGTGGCCAAGTCCCGCTTCTGGTATTTTGTGTCATAGCTGAAGAAGATGAAAAAGTCATCTGGGGAGGTTGTGTACTGCGAGCAGGTGGTTGAGAAGTCACCCCTGCCTGCGTGTGAAGAACTTTGGCGTCTGGCTGCGCTATGACTCTCGCATTGGCACACACAACATATACCGAGAGTACTGAGTGTACTGGGACCTGACCACCACTGGTGCGGTCACACAGTGCTACCACGACATGGGTGCTCGACACCGTGCCTGAGCATACTCCATCCACATCATGAAGGTGGAAGAGAGTGCAGCTGGCAAGTGCCACCAGCCAGCTGTCAAGGAGTCCACGACTCCAAGATCAAATTTCCATTGCCCCACCCCGTCTTGCAGGGCCAACACAAGCCACACTTCACCACCAAGAAGCCCAACACCTTCTTTTAGACACAGATTCCTATTGAATAAAAACTTTGAGACTGAAAAAAAATGTGAGTCACTATGAACAGGTGGTAAATAAAGAATGCATAGCAAAGGTCGAAATTTGTTCCTAAGTTTACTTTATTACTATCTCATGAAGGGAAGAGAGTTTTTATCTCTATAAATCATTGTGATTTTTTTTCCCTTTAAGTGAATATCATATTGAGACAGAAGCAGGGAAGAGATTCAAAGCAAAGAAAAGAAGATTTGGTTTACAGCAAAACTCGCTGTTTGGCTGACATCCCAAGCTGTGAAGTTGAATAACTTTTTCTCACACAAGGTACAAGAAGGCCTAGGGGTGGATAAAACTATAATTAGGCTCCAGAAAAGCCTACCAAGTAGAAGAAGCACTCCTTGAGGCTTCCTGCCTATACACTTCCAGGTCTTACTCTGCCTGCAGAGCTGTGAGATTCCCAGAATCAGTCATCCCCTGCATCTTTGAGTCTGTAAATCACTTTAAGAACACCACCTGGGGAATACATGAGAGTGAAATATGGTCAGTACTAGGAGCAGCCTCGGTTAGAACTCTTGGTGTAAGGAATAACACAAAATTATTTAAAAACCTGCATTATTTTACAGTTCCTTGTAGTTTACAGATGAATATTTTTCTCCTCCTCCTCTTCCACTTCCTCTTCCCTTTTCTACTTTTGTTTAATTACGACCTTTTAACATCTTACTGGTTTTGGCTTATGTAGCCTGTGGTAATGAGTGTAGTATCTGGTCTAGGAACATATTTTAATTTATGGTTTTCTGGACTCAAAAATCATAGTTCAAGTAAAATTAAAATACCCTCCTGAAATTTTCAATTGATTACAACAAAACATTTTATTTCCTAATTTGGTTATTTTGTTCAATACCAATCATATTTGCTTAGAAGTAGGTTGCATATTGCTTAGAAGTAGAGAGCTATTTATTATGACATAGTGACTTCACAAGTTGCAAGAACTCAACAATATTTCTTGAAGAGTGCTTCCCTAACTGTGTGTGATCTGCAACTTAACAATATAGGATAGAAAGGGTATTTTCCATTTCCTGGAGGCAGATCTCATTTTATATGTAGTTTTGGGATTTAAGGGATGCTGAAATTCCTTTTCTACTGCAAGATGAATCCTGTGTCTCAAATATCTGAATAATCACAATTATGGAATTAAGCAATCTGAGAAATTTTGTTCAACTCTCATATTTTATTAATTTTAATCATTGACAATTTTGTACCCGTATATAGTGTATTCTGATTCTGCTTTCCTCTTACCGTTCACTTCCTTCTTTTCCTTTTAGTACCATCTACTACCATATTCATAACTTTTGGGTTTGTTTGTGGCCAATGTAGATTGACCAGGGCCATCTCTTATACTCTTATACAAATATATATATATGAGATCAGGATGTGGCCCAGCCAGTCCAGAAACAGCTGACTAGCAATGGAAAGTTCAAGAATCCTGTGTTTGTTCAGTCCATGAGGCAGGATGTCTCAGCTGTTTGCCAGCATCCTGAAGAAGTAGGCTCTAAGGACTGCAAGAGTAAGAGCAAGCAGGCAAGAGCAAGTAAGCTTCTCTGTCCTTCCATGTCCTTTTTATAGGCTGTCAGCAGAATGTGTGGCCCAGATTTAAAGTGGACCTTCTTACCTCAAAGATTCAGCCTAGAAGTGGGTCTTCTCATTTCAAGTGACTTAATTTAAAAAAAAATAACTTTAATGTGTATTTCTAGCCATTTGGGTTTTAATTAATTCAAAATATAGTTAAGTTGACAACCAAGAATACTTATCACAAATAGTAACTAGTTCAGCAGTGAAAGATAGAGCCTCTGAGACTCCATAACCATCCCTGCCTGACTGTTCATGGGCCAGTTTTTTTGCAAACCTAGTATTGCAGCTGTGGGTTCCTGATTGCAATGGCTATGCCATTATAAGCTTAGTAGATGACAAACTTAGACAATGACATCGTTCAGTCTTTAGCTCTATCTTTGGATTCGTAAATTCTTTTTAACTCTTCCTCCACAAGGACCTTTGAGGAAATTTATGAATGTCTTGTTTAACATTTAGCACTCATTAGTCATTTTTCTCAGACTTTGTATGTCCATGAGTCTCTGCCTTTACCACCATCCACTGTGTACTGCCCAGTTTTGTGTGTCAGCTTGACACAAGCTAGATTCGTCAAGAAAGGAAGGAGTGTCAATTGAGGAAATGCCTCCATGAGATCTAGCTATAAGGCATTTTCTCAATTAGTGATCATTGGGGGAGAGCCCAGGCCATTGTGGGTGGTGCTATCCCTGGGCTGCTGTTATATATTTAAGCAGACTGAGCAGTGTAAAACAAGCCAGTAAACAGTATCTCTCCATGGCCTCTGAATCAGCTCCTGCCTCCAGGTGACTGTCTTATTTGAGGTTCCTGTCCTGACTTCCTTTAGTGATAAACAGCAATATGGAAGTATATGCCAAATAAACACTTTCCTTACCAACTTGCTTTCTTGGCCATAGTATTTTGTTGCAGCAATAGAAACTCTAACTAAGACTTACTACAATAAAGGCTTTGCTTATAATATATATGAATAGCACTTATCTACGGATGTAAACATAACTATTTAGAAGATAGTCAATAGCTAGACTACAGTTTCAGCTTCCCAGTAGGATATATAATCTCTCTCCACATGAAGTTTTAACCAGGTGTATAGCACCTGCACTACTGTGAATAAAAAAAAAATTAAATCAGTAGGGATCAAATGATTTATTCAACATTGGTTTTTACCAGATATGTAAAAATAAACATGGCAAGGGATCTACAAAACCTAAAGAAGAAAAGCAGAAACAATGTTAGCATGTTTAAATATCACCTGTGTAATCTAAAATATCTTATTTTAACTGCTTATGGAGAATGGAAAATTGGATCACATTATTCAAGACAATTATAAGGGAAAATTCATTTATTTCAGAAAAATAAAACTAATAATTAGTGTTCAAAAGGATTATTAGTCAATACAGAATCTTCTATAGACACTGAACATGGATGTGACTGTATTTCAGGGTCCTGTTCTTTGTCTTCATTGTTAATGGCCACATATGTCATTCATACTTTTGGAGACTAGTACTCTGGCAACATAATCTTAAATTTATGTTTGGATATAGGAGATTAAGCAAGTAATGTGTTTAACAGACTTAAAATGGTTTGACAAGCTGCAACCTCCTTGTGTCTTTATGTAAATAAAATGCTTCACTGAAAAATGGACATATTGAAATTCATTTTTAGGAATTGTTAAATAGAAATTTAATTTCTAGGGTAAAATACTCAAGCAAAAGTGAATATAAGATATTACAATTAGAATCTAAAGATTAATGAATGCAAAATCGGATGCTGAGAATCTAATATATTGTTACAGAAGGTCTGGGAGTTTTGCATTTTCAATAAATACAATAGGAGTAAAGAAGATGTCTGTAAGTAACTATGATTTTAGAAGAGATTGAAAGCAATATTTTAAAGGGATTCACCTATATGCAGCTTATTTGGAGACTTTAAAGTGTGACTCCCTAGCCTTAGCAGTTTAAATAAAATTTAAAAAAAATCTCACAAGAATTCATTCTCGTGTTTCACACATGGCCATGTATTTTTTTTTCATGTAGTTTTGCTCTAAATATGTTTTTTATCCTATATTATGCTCAACAATCAATTCAGAGTTTATAGAATGTGCTCATGCTACATGATGCACTACATGTGATCTATAACCCATCCAGAATTCTCAGTGGAACTGTCTAGAATCATTTCCTAAATTTCATTCTTTATCAACATACTTAAAGCATTGATAAAGTCAGCATTGTCTTTTAGTATAGCAAGCCTCCTACTTGAAATTTCAACTGCCCCCACACCCCACCCCTACCCCATGCCCTTTACCTTTAAATGTAAAATTCTTCTCTGGGATTTTCTTTAAATATATGTCAAATCACGTCACTCATTTTATAAATGCCAATTGCTCTTTTTTTCCTCTATGCTCAAATGTACTGACCAAAATTTCTCTCTTACCTTTGAACTTGCAGCTTTTTATACCTGGAACACTTTCTCTGATGTGTGAGACTATTTCACCATTTAAATCTCAAATAGCTGGCTCCTTGGAGAGCCCTCTTTGACAACACTAATTAAAGTATCAGCAGCTTTTAACATTTTCTTGTGACTGTTTGTTTTTTTCTGAAGTTAGAACCTTTGTGTATAGATGGTGTTGTCTGCTTTATCTTTCTAGAATGTAAAACTGATTAATTCAGGGAATTTACCCTGTTCAGGTCTGTATATAGCTAAGAATAGAGCACTGCCTCAATTAGATAATGTGGAGTGAATACATGAATAAGAAAGTAGCTTTTGTTATCTGTCCATCACACCACTGATTATGAATTAGGGTATGTGTCACAAGTCTCAGAGGGGAAAAAAAAGACACATTAATTTTCATAAATTTCCTGTGACTAAAGGAATCTAGTTCAACATGATCTGAGGAGGGCTTCAGTACATGTAATGTGGATAACAAGCTGAACATAGAAGTATGTAGTTAGTTCATGGGTTTTGCATCATGTTTCTCTTTCTCTGTTCAATGACCTAGTCTTTGTAAAGTGAATCTGAGTGTGAATGGACAGTCAATAGTTCACATCGTCCTTAACAAGTTTCTATGTAGTGACTTTCTTTCTGATGATATGATAGTGACACTCATTTAGTAGAACATGTATATTTTGAATTTTGACCTCCCCAGCTTGCAGTATGCACTGATGCTCTTTCAAAACACTTAGCAGGGTTGCCAAGGAGCCATTACTGATGTGATCTGAATGAAGAAGTACCTTACCTTGTAGTTCATTGTGTTGCTCTGCTGTGATATCTGACATATCAAGTGCTCTTCTGACAGGATATTTTAACTTACTGTGAGTTCATTGCAATGTAGTCTTATTTACTGAAATGGAATATCTGTTCGGCTTTCTATATATGATCAACCTCATGTTGGTCTTAACTAGGAAGGCAGGTTTACCAAGTATGTAATTGGCTTCCAGTGTCCTTGCTGATAGTTTTTCCTTTGCATTTTGAATTATGGGATATGTAGTTTCTCAGCTTGCTTTATCTAGACCCAAGATTTGTAAACCATTCGGGAAAGCTATGCTGCTCATTACAGCCTCACTCAAAATAGCAATAGCTCTCATTTGCTGGAGAGAGCATAGAGTATCCCTTAATTTCAGACCCAGCTTGTTTCTAGTAATGCATTTACCAGCAAACTGACATTTACCTTAGGGGGAAAAACATGGATGCTTGGGTAGCACTTAAAATTTCCATGTGTGAGAATAATGGAATGCATGTTCATTAGTCCTAACCTCAGTCTTTAGAAGAGAAGACAATATATTTATATAAAATACTAAATTTTATTATTTTAGTATTTATTAAACAAAAGTAGACTATTTTACAAAGAAGCTATCTGGAAATGTCGTTAGTTAGGTTAAGATGTGGTTCAAGGTAGGTCTTACTCTGTTGCTCAGGATGCCTTAGCCTCCTTGAGTGCTAAGATTATAGATGTAAGCTTCCACCTCTGGCCCATGTACAGCTTTAAGCCAACTGCTAGCTCAGTGTAGTAGAAGAGTATTCCTGAGCTGAGACTTTTATACAGTCTGCCTTCCTGGGAACTGTGGTAGAAGTCTACCAAAATGATTCAAGATGAGAATCTGTGCATAGGAAAGCCCACTGACAAAACTGTGAAGTCATTGAAGTGTTCCCTTGATACTTTGTCTTTTTTTACTATCCTATTTTATTCTGCATTTAAGCATCAGTTATATCTTCATTTTCAATATCTTTTTGTGTCTAATTAGGGTCTTCAAAGCTGTCATCAGTTTTTTGGTTTTTTGGTTTTTTTTTTTTTTTGTTTTTGGTTTTTTTTTCTGATATTTCAGGTATATATTTCTTCTATTTTCTTCTTCCAATTTACCCTTAGTTATTACTTTTTGGACCATAGATTTTTTTTTTCAAAATCAAAGTATAGTCATGTTAATCTCTATTGACTTTTTTTTTTAAAAAATAAAATCTGACTTTATTAATGTCTAAGAGTCTTGAGGTCCTGAAAGTTCTGGTTTGATCTGGGCTCTTTCACTTTCTCCAGAATAATTTAATAAGTCCTTCTTTTACCAACCCCACAGTTCTTCACATTTCCTTTTTCAGGTTCATTGATGTAGTGTTCCCATAGCATGGCCTTTTCCTTTCTGTAATTTCCCAGTCTCCCCTCTTACACCACATTGTTTTGCTGAATGTAATTTCTGATAGCATTTTCCTTCAGTACATGTCTACTCTGCTGTCATTAAAACTTCAAATGTATACCGACTTACCTCTATTTTGCCAGTTATAAAACTAAGGTACAGAGCAAATGAGAAGTCACTTGTGACCAGTTACATTGAAGTGTAACTTCAGTTGGAACATGGAGGTTGTGGATAGCTCTAAAGTTTAGATGTGATCAAGGGAATAAAATAATTTTCCTACTTTGGTCATAGAAGTCAGTATTGTGTGCTGGTACAGTTTACCATGGTTGTACTAAGTAACTGTGCAATCATTTCTTATAATCCATCTTCTTTGCATGCGTTCTTTATGGGACCAGAGACATTAGCTGTCTTGTTGGTCATTGTATCTTTGTGTCATATGCTGCATGTATGCACTGTGGACTTTCCTAGAATAGGAATAGGTAGTTTTGGTTCCTAACAGAGTGGCAACCTATAGAAAATGTTCAGGACATGCACATTTGAGTAACTACTAGCTCTTTATGACAAATCTTCATTACAATTTAATTCCATAGCTAATGATCTACCTTGAAGAAGTAAAAGCATGTTTACTGTGATAAATGAATGATTGGGGACATGAATGAGGTGGGGTATTGATGAGGATCAAGAACTGCAATTATCTGACCTATTTATGCTTGGCTCTCCAAACTCTCTACTTTACCTTGTTGTAATGTACTACATTTGAAAGTCCTAGGGTGCATACTTCACAGATTTGTTATGTTTTGTCTCTCTGTTTCTCTTTATCACTCTCTCCCTTCCTTCCTCTCTTCCTCACTCTCTCCTTTCCTCTTCATTGGCTACAATATTCACTTATTCCCTGTTCTTTATTTCTTGGCTCCCAGGAAGGATCTCATTATGCTCAGCATATTCCATTTTTATCGAATGCAAACATTATGAAGACTGTGCTTTTCTTGAAATCATTTTCATTTATTATCTCAGCAAAGGTTCTGAGTCTTCTGAGATGGGGGCTTTACAAGCCACACTTGCACTAGTATAAAGATTAAAAGGACAGCAGTGAGACTTTCAGGTTAATATTTTACTCCTTCCCTTCTTTCCTCTAATCCACCCCCCCCCAAAAAAAAAAAACAATTAAGAAATAGCTCAGAGGCCTTGTTCGTAGATCATCCCCATTGCAGTAGGGACTGGGAAATAACCAAGAATAACATGAATATTTCCACAGCTCTGCATTTAATGAGTGTTTACAGGAAATATTTAATATTTAAAGATCATTTTATGAGAGTTTTTGGTAGAAAACCCAGAGTCTTCTATTAATGAGTGTTCATGTAAAAACAGTAAGTACACTAAAAGAATTTCGGCGAGTTCTATCTCTCAAAAAGATTTCTCATCATTAATATCCTATCCAGACTATCCTTTCAAGGCAAGTCAGAATCTCCACAGCGAACAATATTATTATTTGATGTGGTTCAGAACATTTTTTTGTTTATTTGTTTAAGATAGACTAAGTTAGAGATAAGGTTTGGTGGTTAACTTTCACTGTTGCATAGTCTCAGGAATAATTGCTGAGAAAATAATAACTATTGTGCTGTGTGTGTATGAGTGTGTGTGTGTGTGTGTGTGTGTGTGTGTGTGTGTATGTATGTACAGGAGAGAGGAGAATGTTTTACATAAATCTCCTGCATTCATGCACATTTTTTGTGGACATGAATGTCTCCTTCCTCTGTAAAAGATGGCTTTGGATGGATTAGTTGGATGAAAGATTGTAAGACCATATATGCACCAGTGTGCTGAATCATGATGATTTTTACTGTCAGTGAATTGAGAAACCATCAAGGAATTTTTAAGGAACACCCATGGGTATGTTAAAAAGGGTGCTTCCATAGATCTTTAAGGGACTATTTTACTCAAGGTATGTTTAGGCTTACTCAATAGACTATACTCTGAATGGGAAAGAAAGAAAGAAAGAAAGAAAGAAAGAAAGAAAGAAAGAAAGAGAAAAGAAGAGAGAACAGGCCCATAAATGCAAAGATTCTTTCTTTGCTTCTTCGTCACTGTTATGGTTTGAATATGCTTGTCCAAGGGAGCAGCACTATTTGGAGGTGTGGCCTTGTTAGAGTAGGTGTTTCACAGTGGGTGTGGGCTTTAAGACCCTCATCCTAGGTGCCTGGAAGTGAGTCTTCCTCTAGCAGCCTTCAGATGAAGATGTGAAACTCTCAGCTCCTCCTGCACCATGCCTGCCTGGATGCTGCCATGTTCCCACCTTGATGATACTGTACTGAACCTCTGAACCTGTAAGCCAGCCCCAATTAAATGTTGTCCTTTATAAGATTTGCCTTGGTCATGGTGTCTGTTCACCACAGTAAAACCCTAACTAAGACAGTCACCATGATGTGAACTACCTGTGCTGTCACAAACTGAACTCTCCAAAACTATAAACCAAAAGAAAATGTTCCTGCCTTACGTTGTTTTCCTTAGGTATTTGTCTTAACAAGTGAATAAATAACACATTAAGAATTTTGAGAGTTCAATCAATAAATGTACAACTGAGAAATATTTTTTGCTTGAGTAAAATGTTTACTGCTAGAATTTGAATTCATTTGAGAATTCTCTTAGAAATTGAGGATATTTTTAAATATTGTGTATTGATTTTCCAAAGGTTGATGTTCACAGTGATTATGTTTCTTCTAGTTAACTAGTTATAGTCTAGTGCCAACCTGAACTTTTGAAAGCATTCTAATAATAAGAAGTACTGACAAAACTTCCAGGACTCTTTAAAGCTGGAACTAGCTTTTCTGAATCATACAATGTCATGTAAATGTAAATGACTTTGGGTGCGAGATGTAAATGTAAAAGTCACTTACATTTCCTCGATGAAGGGATGAGGTGAGAGCCATACACAAGCTGTGCAAATAATATGGCTTGAGCTGAGCCTAGAGTATTTCTATTTAAGTATTCCTAAGCTTATGCCTGAAACCTTCTAGCCTCAGTCCAATCTAATCTTCTGCAAGCCCATTGAACGTTGAAGGCTTTAGCTTTTCAGCCTTGGTCTGTTTCATCCTAGAATGTTTCAGTCTTCAAATTTTACTGCTGAATAAACTCACCCTTTCTAACTCTTTCTGAATTCTGGCTTGCTGGTTCAATTCATGCTCAAACTCCTGTCCAAGCTGACTGATTTAAACTGGCTTCTCTTTGCTTCTGAGTGAATTGTTCTTCACTGCTCTGAACTGCCCTGCCCTGTACTGCACTCCACTGCACTGCACTGCACTGAATACCACTTCTGAAGTCTACTCTCTCTCCCTCACTCTTTAAGTAGCCTTTCCTTCCTGTTTGTTCTCATGAAAGTTGGGCATATCCTATCTCTGACTCATTCTTTCAGATCTTTCTCAGATTTGTCTCATTATTTACCCCTCAGTTAGACATCACTTTTTGGGATTAAAGGTATGTACTAAACATGTGTCTGCATTCCAGCTGGGTCATACAGACTTGGGTCTTCAGATGTGATCCTTTGTTAGAACAGCTATTTGCTGGATTAAAATTCCTCTACAATGCCAGTAAATACACTTCCAAATTTTTAACCTAATTGCTTCTAGACTGATACATTATATTACTTTGAGGGCTAAAACATTTGGTATGGTATCTAATGAAACTTTTTCATAATCACACATGGGTATACCCTTCAAAATTTAATATATACAAAAATCTTTAATGATAGGTACTAGCATTATTATCAACTTAAACTTTTGAGAAAATTGAAGCCCCCAAATCGTAATTGTTCCAAGTGACATAGCTAGGAGATTATCCAGCTATTCTCAGATTCTGTGTTCTTAGTCAATGTGTTATATTGTTTGTTTATAAAAGCACATATTTTCTATATGTTTTACTATTCAGTAGGTACTGTTAATTGTCAGCTTTACAGAATACTGTATTACTGAGAGGTAGGACTCTGTGTAAGTCTTTGAGGATCATTATGATTAGATTGATGGGAGGTGGAAGACCTGCCTGTTATGGATTCTATTCTGTACTGGGCTGTATAAAATGAAGAGAACAAGCTAAAAATTAGTAAACTCTCACTTCTCTGTTTCCTGATTGGGGATGTGATGTGACCAGCTGAAACAAGTTTCTGCTGTATGATGTATCCATGGTGATAGATGGTGCACTAGAACTATGAGACAAAAAACGAACCCTTTCTCTCTCAAGTTGCATTTGTTAGGGTATTTTTAGTACAACAAAAGGAAAAAAAACAGACTTTCTGAAACAACCTCCCTTTACATTTGTTAGAGTGCACATAGATGAATTGTTTCAACTCAAAATTGAACCAATGGCAAATCTATTTGATGCATTATTTTGCCCTGACTGTTAGCATTCTGTCTAACCTCTACCCCATGGTTACCTGGCAACCACCAGCCAGGTATTCTCCACTGCAGTTACCTGGCAATAACCAGGTAGGCCTGATCCACTATAAAAAGGTGCTTGCCCCCTCCTCCTTCTCTTACTCTTGTTCTATTGGGCTGCTTCCCTTCCCCATTCCCTTCTCCATTCCCTTTCCCCTCTCTCCATGTGCTCATGGCTTGCATCAACTTCGTCTCTCTCTCTCTCTCTCTCTCTCTCTCTCTCTCTCTTTCTCTCTCTGTTTTTCTCTGCTTCTACTACCCTCTTAACTCTCCTTCCCATGCCCTGAATAAACTCTATTCTATACTATACCATCTTGTGGCTGATCTCTCATGGGGAAGGAATGCCTTGGCATGGGCCCATTGAGACATCTCCTTCCCCCATACCTGACTACACATCCATAGAACATATTCCTTCTCTTCTCATTTTTTCATAAACACATCACTGACCACCATCTCTGTATACAGATAGACACTCCTTGGGTGTAACAACTTTGTTCTTAAGAACAAAGTGAAACACATGGCTCAAGAATCATCAGGACCATTATTCTAAAATCTCTATTCTCTCATCTAAAAAATAAGCAAAATGCAGATGAATAAAGAGATGAAAATGAGACAAAAAAGAGTTATGAAAAGGACACATGTAAGCTATTGAAGAAATAACAAGGAGAAATAAGCCACAAAGGAGAAATTAAAATCTAAAACATTGAGGTTTAGTAACAAAAGAGAATTCAGCAAAGTTGGCATAAAGACATGCATTACAAGTTGGAAAAGGTTGGAAACACACTTCAGGAACTTCCTCTCATATGTTTGCTTTCAATATATAAAGAAAATTCTACCACTCCCAGAGTAACAAGCCCCAATTTAGTAACAAGTTAGTAAATAAAATAACATTTAATTATTAAATTAATTAAGAACACAGGGGAAAGGCTTTTGCCAGCCTTAACATTGTGATGTTTAAAAATCCTAGTTTTAAAGATTTATACCTTGAATTGTGTGTATGTATATGTGTGCATGCGCACGTACACATGCTGTGGGTTTGTGAATGTGAGTTCAATGATGACTTCAGAGACCACAAGAAAGTGGTGGATCCCATGGATCTGAGTAACAGCCTGGTGACTTATAGTTGTATAATACTCTCAAAGAGTATAGTGATTTGAAAAACGTGAGGGAGTCCATATATCACATGGCTGAGAATCAAAGGGCAATACGAATAATGATATAGGTATGTCATTGTTACTAGGACCCTATTATGAAGAGGATTTGTTGACCATGATTGTTGATTCATAAGGCAGTATAGACCCACAAGTGTGGTTCAGTAAGATAATGGCATAGTTAAGGAAGTATGTTAAACTCAAATTCTACTACTACTGGAAATGAACTGTTAAAGGATTGGTAGCAAAATGAATGGATTCAAGGAAAGAGTTAAAACACTTGTCAGGAAGAGAACAAAAGGACCAAACAAAGGAAATGGTGGTAGAAATGAAGATGATGTACTGTGAAGATCACTAACGTGGCTTAAGTGGGAGGAGTAAGATAAAATGAAAGCAGGCTTCTAAATATGCCATTTTGTGTGCTACAGTGATGCTTCAGAACCTTGCAGAGAACAAAGGTGGCTTTAAAAACATGAACTCTGCACTCTGGAACAGGAATGCTTCTTGGGTCTACATGTGTGGTGCATTATTACAGCAAATACTTCTGAAAACATTTTTTTTCCCTAGCACTGGGCAATTCCTTCACATATAGGCTGATTTGTGCCTTGCTGAATGCTCATTATTTAAGATAGATTTAAAACAAGGTCCTCTGGGTGAACCAAGGTCTTCTCTCAGCACCTCTATACTTACTGATACTTTCTCTTGTATACTTGAGCTGTCTTAATCTCCCCAAAACTTAGTTCTGTCTCTTCAGATGAAGCCTTTTAAATTCCACTCTTGGTTTTGTTTCAACCTAAAACCTCTGTTAATGCAGCAATCAGTAACTCACAAACATTTCTTGTTTCTTTTATTTACATCTTCAATTGTTGTAGGAAGGAGAATGAAGGGTACATTTTATCACTTGTTGCTTTGGCTAGAAGTTATAAACTGTGACCCCCTTACCCACACAATGCCTCATAGCCACACTCCTTAACCCTTACCATACATACGTATCTACACACTTCCGTCTACACACCCACTTCTACACTCCACATTGCCACACACCTCTCACCTCCCCCATCACTCTCCTACATCTCTACATTTGTATATAACTTCATATGTATATGGATATGTGTATATGTGTATGTGTATCTGATGTATATGGATATATAAATCTACATGATGCATATGCATATATATAGACACATACAAGTAAGCAAATATTTATATATATATATTTTCATTTTGTGCATATTGATTTGAAACTTAGTCTTTATTCACTGTTGTTTGTATCAATTTTGACTTCTGTGAATTCATTAGACATAGGCAATTCATTTAAATTTTTGTACAAATATCATGCTAACACTATTTATTTCCATATGAACTTAACAGATTTTCAAACCATTAATATGATTTACAAATTAAATGTACAAATTTTAGATATGTTTAATATGTAAAATGGGAATAATAAGTTGATTGTGAGGATATTTTATGATATTCTAATGGAGCAGGGTGTATATTATTTGACCCTTAAAATTTCTTCATTGACTTCAACCTGCTTTTCTCCATTCTTTTTTTCCTATTAATCTTATAATTTTGCTTCATTATTTTACCCCTTTGGATTCTTCAAAGCCAGACAATTGATTTACTAAAGCAGGCAGATTGGTAATTAAAAATCAGGCAGCTTTCACCTTATAAGCTAAGGGCTTGAACAATTGAGCAATGGTGTGAATTATACTGTGAGTTGCTTTCACTAACATTTTTGTTTGTAATCATCTAGCCTTAGATGCAACTTTTCTTCCAGTATCAGGGAACAAGAATACCCCAGGGAAGGGCTACAAATAGCCCTTCAAAGCATCTTAGAACTTCAGAGAGGTAGAAAGGCAAGATGCTAACTCACATTGCCCAAGTGAGTGGGACTTCCTGCCACAGTGTATGCCTAATTTGCTCCTGGAGGAGCTGATTCCTTTCAAAGTTTAGGAACTAAAACTCTATGGATAAACACTATTCTTTCCTTGACCTCTTTTATTTCTTTTCTTTTCTCTAGGTTTCATTTAAAATTCTTAAACCAGATCAAAGGGGAAATGAACCTGTGCTCTCTAATTGAAGTGTCTTCCTAGCTAGTTTCCCAGCCATCTGTGTTTCTGCCTCCCACCCATCCCCACTTTTCTGCCAGCCTCATCTTCCTTAAATGAACCTCACTGTCCTAGATGGTTCCCCATGGTGTCCTAAATTCAATACAAACGCCTCCCTAGTTTTCAAGGGGTCTCTAAGAGATGCCATCTATATTAATGTCCCAGCAGTGTACTTCCTGTGCCCTGCATTTCAACTATGAAGACTGCTCACTAAGGGCTGTTTTACATGGTTTTGTAGCCCCTGTGCTACACAGAAGCTACTGGATGACAGAGCAGAACTTCATCTTGCATACTTCCTATGTGCTTGCTTTTAGAGTTGTGGCTGTTTGCACAAAACCGATGTAAGTTCAGATGGGCCTGTTAAGTATTCATTAAAAACACTTGATCTCCTACTTCTATGTTTTATCTCCTGATATATATATATATATATATATATATATATATATATATATATATTATAAATTAATATATTTTCTGTTTATTCCAATTATTTTTATCATATACACCACTGATGCATTTGATGCTTGCCAAAGAGCTCATAGTCTGCACTTGTTTAATATCTTTAATATGATTTATTTCCTGATGCTTCTCCATAAGTGTCTCTTCAATTGATTTCTGTCTTATATCTCCATTTGATTTTCAAATACCTTAGCAAACACTTTTAGGCTTTTTCTAGATTCCTCCACCCTGTCTCATGACCTTTTTCTAAATGTTTATATCCCTCACATCTTAAGCCTTTGTCTTCTGTTGTTCTTGTTTTTAGCATGTCTCAGAATCTTCTACAAGTCTTGACTCTCTGATATAAATAACAATATTGACTTCCTTTCTGAATTCAAAATTCACACAAACTTCTTAGATCTCTAAACTATTTTCTAAAATAAAATTGAATATCCACCTTCAAACAATCATATCCGTCCATGATCATATCAGTGTCTGGCAACATTGTTCACTTTTTCTTACTTATTAATGTTACTTAATGTTATTTTTGTGACATTTTCCTTTAGGGGTGTCTCCCATCATCTTTTTTTCCATAACATGTGCTTTAGTTATGACATTCATTTTATGGCTAGACTACTGGGAGACACTCCTAACTACTCTCCTTTCCTAGTGGTTCCTGATATTTTCCATTTATTCTCCATATTGCTTAACTATCTCTCTTCTAGGAAATTAATTTATCATCACTCTGTCTTTCAGCATCTGACCTAAGAAATAAAAATGACGTTGTTGAAGGGTCATAATCCTATGCATAGGGCTGGACTCCCCGAATGCATTTGATATCTCATGTGAAATTCATGTAAACCTAAGAATTGAAAACATGTTATAGACTAAGCAATGAAGATTTAGAGAGGATGAATAATTTCCTTACAGTAGTGATAGAGTCTAAAAGACAGGGTCCTATTGTTACAAAGCTTTCTATCTTTCCTTTAAATTTTACACCCTAGGAGAACGGAAGCTGAATCCTAATATTCCAGGTAATAAAGTGCCTGTCACATAACTATAATAACAATAATGGCAATATAAAAATCATGAATGCTTTTCCTTAAGGAAAAATGAAACATATGTGAGGTATTTGCTGCTTTAAGTTCCACACAGATATAAGTCATTATTGCACTCTCCTCTGGGTATGGTGATATCTATTATCTGAAGCCTTTGGTTTGATGAGTTAAATTGATTCTTACATCTTCAGTGTATTCATTTCATTTTTTGTATATCTAAGTTTATCACAATTACTTTTAAAGTTTTCTTCTACTGAACTAAGAGTACTTTGAGGGCAAGGGGTTCCTGAACATTACTGCTCTCTATATAGCCAGTACCTATCGAAGTGCCTGACAGAGAAGATCAAAGATTATCTGACCCCCAAAACAGAAGATTAAGTTCAAGCAAATGCTTTTGGGTGAAAGGTATTAAAAACCCAACAAGATATCTTGCTCACCTTCAAAGTCAGTGTCAATTATGGTTTATAGGGAAAATATTAAAACCCATGGAGAAGACAGAGAAAAAACATCAATAAACAAAATATTGTATTCACAATTTAAATATTAATGATTTAATTAATTTTTATACTTAAAGATTGGCTTAGTATTGTTTTAGGGTTTTCAGCACGGCTCATTTACTGATCATAAAGAAATCATAGATTCATCTGTGTACTAAAAGTAACTGACTATTGCTTTCTTGACCTTTAGGATTCATTAACATGGATTGAAATGGCTTAGTCATTTCCCAAATCTTGTAACAGGATTGCAAAATATTTTAGATATTTTGGTAAGAAGATATATTTTATTTGCTGTGAAATTTTGAAAATGATAAGTCATGATGGCTAGTAGATTAGGATATCAGAAACTGTTAAGAGAACAACCAGATAGTTACTATACTGAATTGAACATATCTTGTTTGAGATCGTCCAACACACATGTTAAGTCATATTTGAGGCTAGTCACTCTTCATATTGAAGAGTATTTGTTGGCAGTGGGACTTTGTTCTTACACCCAGTTCTTCATGTTGCTCTTTTGCATGGTTTGTACTTGAAGATCTTGTGCATGCTACCACAAGCAGTACATTTTAAAATCTATATGTACCTTACTTCAGGTTCTAAAACATTTGTCTAAATATTTGCAACTGTGTCTTTATGTCAACTTCCCTGTGAAATAGTTAGATGCTATCTCCTTGATTTTGGGAAGGGCTACTGGTAAGTTACCCAGACCCAATGAATGAATCCACACTCATATATGTATAAATAGCACTAACAGTGAATTATAACAAAAATAAAAATAAGTATCAGGCTGGAGGGATATGTGTTAGAATGGGCTTGGGGAAGTTGGAGGGAGGGAATTAAGTGAAGTTAATTTTACTCTGAATTTCATGCTTTCCATTCTCTTCCTATTGGTAGCTTTTATTACATTTTATACTATTTATTGTGTTTTTCACATTGCTACACCTGGATAGAGGGATGTAGGAAGGGAGGAAGAAAGGAAAGTAGGAAGGGAAGCTGAAGGTGGTAATGGGGAAATATGTGTTGAGTATCCATTTATTTGTGTGGTAATTTATAGAAGTTGATAAAGAAGTATTTTGTTATATTCTCATTTACAACTTGGACCTGGAAATAATTTCTTGACAAAAATTTGGATAGTCTTCCTTGAAGACATTACTTCCTTGAAGCTTTACTCTGCCTTTATGTGCGAGCAATAATATGGCAAGAGCAGCTTGTAGCTTTGTACAAAATTTCTTCTCTCCCTCTATAAGGAATGTGGAGTAATTTCCCAGATGCACTTTTTGAGTCAATCGAGTCATAAATTTTCTATTTTTATGTGAGAATGTTTAAAAATCAAGTGGTGCTTTTCTTACTGGCTTTCTCCTCTTTGCTGTCAGTTCTATGTGGGGTATGTGATAACTTTGGGAGATACATATTGTATATAGCAGAATCAAAGATAGAGGGAGTCTGAGATTTTGTTACTTGACAATCATAGATTTTAATTTCAGCTTCTTTAGATTAATTTGCAAGAGTAATCTCAAATTAATTAGTTAATGACCTAGGCATGCTATAATTAGCATGTACTTTGGAGGTAATTAAGTGGTTAGATGTGAAGGTAAAAATGGTACTCTCCTCTTGATTTTCTAAGACAGGTTTGTAATATTTCCATTTATTTGACTAAAGACTTATAACCAATAAAAGTTGCTAGATCTATCAACAATGAAAGCTAGTTGATTACACAATAGTTTAAAATTTTATTTTCAAGTGGCAAACAATTTGATTAAATTTAAAACAGGAGCAATAAAATAAAATTGCTGCCTTTATGTTCAATAAAATGAGTAATCCATAGATGGCAAAGATATGATCCATAAGCAGTTTGCATAAAATACTATGAGGTTTTACACTGCCCACAAAGTCAGTACTGACAAAACCATGAAATTGATAGGGAAAATAAAGAAAACATCATATTATTTTTTTGGATTAAATAGAAATTGGGGTCAACATGTTTTCATTTAATAAGGGCTGATTGAATTACATCTAAATATTCAGTAATAATACATACATTTTAGAAAGAAATATTTTCATAAAACATTATTACAGCCAAAATGTAGAAGGTTCTGCAATCCTGTTATTTTGAAAATATTTGAGGGAACTGTTTCATTCTAGAGATTAAAAAGGGAAGATGGGACCAAGCCCTACAGTCTTGTCCCTAGCACTGTACCAGAACACCAGTTGCAGCTTTCCCTCCCCCTTTCCCATATCTCTTGTGGATCCCACAGACCATCCTCTCTTAATATCCCTCCCCCAGCTCTTCTCTGTATCCCAGTTCCAAGCTTCAACAGGTACAACCTAGGCCATGCCTGAAAGAGTATCTGTGGGCAGGTAGGCTGCTCACAGACCTTCTCCTGTCTCAATGGTCTCACAGACATAATTCTACAGTCTTCTTCCTAGTGTTACACCAGAATACTAAAAGCAGCTCTCCTTCCACATCTTCTGTGGATCACAAAGACCATCTCCTACTAACCTCAGACCCCAATTATAGCAGGCACCCCCAGCTAACACAACAGCTGCTCCTCCCAGGACAACAAATAGGCTGAAGGAGAACCCACACTTCTCCTATTGCTCCTGAGATCCATTCACCCAAGACTCATCCCCAGCTCTGTAGCTGGAAACCTGCTGTAGTAACTCTTTCTTCGCTAATACTATGTTCAGTGGCTCATAGGACCCTCCTCTCCAACCTTCCTTCCCTCAACTCATCCCAATCACCTAGCCTCCAACACCAGCAGACATTAGTGTGAACGAAACATATGAACAGGCCAAGAATACATATGACACAGCCATCTCATTCTCTGAAAAATTACAGAGGAAGCAGAAAACAGGGACCAAAACATACACTCAACAAAGACAAATCCAGAAATCAGTACCTAGGATTTCTTAAAGATGAAATTAATAAATCCCTTAAAAATTCAGGAAAACACAGTGTTAGGAGATAAATAAAACTTTTTAAGACCTGAAATTGGAAATAGAATCAATAAAGAAAGCCTAAACTGATGGAAGTTCAGAGACAAAAAATTTAGGAATGTGAACAGGAGCTACAGAGGCAGACTTCACCAAAAGAAGACAAGAGATGAAAAACAGAACTGCAGGCATTGAAGATACAAGAAGTGGATACATCAGTCAAAGAAAATGTTAAATATAAAGAATTCTTGACACAAAACTCAGCAAATATTGGTCATTATATGTATAGAGGAAGGAGAAGAAACCCACCTCAAAGGCCCATAAAGTGTTTTCAACAAAATCATCGAAGAAATTGGAGGGAAATGCCAAAGGTAAAAAAAGCTTACAGATCCTAAGGGATCAAAACAATACTGAAGAATATAAGAACTGCTGGAGGTCTCACCATTCCTGATTTCAAGTTGTACTTCAGAGCTAAAGCAATAAAAACTATATGATATCAACATAAAAATAGACATATTGATAGATGGACTCAAATTGAAGACCCAAACGTAATTCCACCCACATATGGGCACCTTATGGAGAAATAAATAGTGGAAAAATACAGCATCTTCAACAAATGGTATTAGTCAAACTGGATGTATTCATGCAGAAAAAAGCAAGTAGATCCATACTTATCACTCTGCAAAAAATTCAACTCCATTGGATCAAAGATGTCAACATAAAACCATATGTACTGAACTCAGTAGAAAAGAAAGTCGGACAAAGCATTGAATGTATTAGCACAGGTATATATTCACTCATAGCCAACAACCAAAGACTAGATAGCCCGGAGACTTTTGGTAAAACCAAACACTACTGGTCTAAAAAAGTTAATAAGATGATTCCTAATGATATTCTGCTATACTCCTAGATTAGTGCTTTATCCAGTCATCATCAGAGAGGCTTCTTCTGGCAATAAACATGAACAGATGCAGACACCAACAGACAGTCATTACATGGAGAGAAGGTATAAATGGAAAGGTTTCATGAAGTCTTTCCCCTCTGAGCTCAGAGAATCCTGTGGAAGAACAGGTGGATAAATTTTAAGAGGCAGAAGAGAAAAAGGAAATCGAGAACACCAGGAGAACAGAGAACAAGACCTCTGAGTCAACTAAGCCAGGCACAAATGAATTCACAGAGTCTGAAGTAGCAAGCACAGGACCCACAGAGCTCTGCAACAGGTCCTCTCCAAATACATTATAGTTATTAGCTTAGTATTTTTATGGAACTCATGACTGTGAGAATAAGTATGCCTTTGTCTCTTGTGCCTACTCTTGCGATTCTTCCTGATGGGTTGCTGTTTCCAACTTTAATATGATGGTTTTTCTGTCATTGTATTATATTTTATTTTGTCATGTTTGGCTGTTATATCTTTGAAGCTGGTTCTTTTCCAATGAGATACAGGAAGGGGGTGGATCCAAAGGGTAGAGGAGATGGATAGAAACAGAGAGGAGTGGAGGGATGGGCAACTATAATCAGTATATATGGTATGAATTGAAGAATTTATCTTCAATAAAAGAAAAGAAACCATTGGGAGTAGAGAAAGAATCAGGAAATGCAAAAATATAATTAAGAACAAAATGTATATGAACATACTTTTAGAATTAAATATATGCAATATCAAATAAATGTATTGTGGAACGAACAAACTGAGTAATGGCCTTTGTGTTACAAGGACTTCCTACAGCTAAACATGGAAAAGAAGACTAAATATCTGCTTCCAAAAATCAAGTCTATCACATAAAGTTGCATCGACTTTAGCACTAGATGTCAAAATTTATATCACTTTATATGATGCTTTGAAAGAGTACTGTTCCCCATTATTTCATGTATCTGAACACTTGGTCTTCCAGTTTGTGGCAATATTCGAAGAGGTTATGGACCTTCATGAGGTGTGAATTTGCTGGAGTAAAATATTACTTGGGACAGGATTTAAAGATTTATCTCTCCCTCTTCCTAACCTTCCTTTCTCTGTTTCTTGTGTGCAGATATAATATTATCATCCAGCCTTCTGTAATATTACTTCCTAACCTTCCTTTCTCTGTTTCTGTGTGCAGATATAATATTATCACCCAGCCTTCTATTACTGCCTCCATGCTATGACTTTTATGTCATTATGGAATCTTAATCATTCTGAAGTAGGGAGCTAAAACAAACCTTTTATTCTTGAAGTTGCTTTTGGTCACGGTATTTTATCACTGTAACAAAGATAAAGCAGCTACAATTCACAAAAATTATGATGCTTTGGGAAAAAACCCTCAATTCTTTCTCTGGAAACTTTTTCAAAGTAAATAGTTGTTTCATGAAGTACTCAGGAGTTTGTCATGGAAAACACAAACACGAAAATTGCCTGTGAGAGAATGGTGGTAGCAAACTGTTTTTTTTTTGAGTAAATGATGCTGTACAGAATTCAAGGTAGTGGTTCCCAGATTTCCCATGCTGTGTCACAAAGGACAATGGTATTTCTGTCACATAGTGTGATGAACTGTGGTATGCCATCGAAGACTCAAGGCAGCACTGCTCTCTGTTGGTGTGAGGGAAATCTGTCTACTCTTTTGCAATGTGTTCAGAATGTGCCATCATACCATGGCAAAGGATGCAAGGAGTATTATTCAAATGTCATATCTAACTATAAGATTCAATGATTCTCCAAAAGAGGTTAGAAGAGAGGGGGTTATTGTGTTTCCTCAGCAATATGGCTTTCCCATTAGGAAATAAATGACAGGAGATAGAACAAATCCAGATTTTTTTTTTAAATGCTACTCTACTGTGACCCTCCAATCTGGCATTTAACAATGTATTTGGTATTCTGATCATTCTAGAAACTCATTTCTGAAATCAAGCTACTATTTCAGAATAACTGGATTGATTTTTAAACTAGTATAAAGAAGCAATGAGAAACAAATCAGAATGCTTTGTTGGCAGCAACACAGCCAGGACTCTTGCAGATGAAAACATGCTGCATACAATGACAGAATAACAAATGAGAGTGTTGTTTTCAGAGAGAGCAAACAGAGCCTTGTCCTTGTCCTCAGTCCATATTTACTTTCTTGTCTCAGTTCTGAATATTGAAGTATTTAGACCTAAATTTTATCTCAATTATAAGAATTAAGTCTACTTATATCATATGACATTGAGTTCAGAACAGGTCTGCTGCTACATTTCAATGGGAATCATATTACATGTTTAAACACATGTTCAACTGTTGATCTATTAAGAACGAGTTCCTTACTAGAAGATTTTCATCTCACTCTTAAGTATGGCTTTTTAATTTCAACTTTTCTTGTGAAATATCTTTAGGACATGGAGAGGTATGAAGGATCTGGTCAGAAAGAGAAAATTTTCTTTTTTATCCAATACATTTTTGTTTTCTTAGATTCTTGTCATTTAAAGCATTTTGTCATTTTGTAAATATAGTGCCACTTAGAAAGCATTTGATGGGGGCTGTAGAGATGCCTCAGTGGTTAAGAGAACTGACTGCTGTTCTAAAAGTCCTGAGTTCAATTCCTAGCAACAACATAGTGGCTCACAACCATCTGTTTTTAGAACTGATGACCTCTTCTGGCATTCAGGCATACAAGCAACTCTCATATTCATAAAATAAACACTCGAAAGTAGTTGCTAACATTGTTATGATTACTTTTTATCCCCTCCCCATTTTGTGTAACAGCTGCTGGAGTTTGGGTGTGTACTAAATTAATATTCTCTAGTTCACTAATTCATCAAGCATTACTCAGAATTTATACTGTGTTAAATACTGAGCAAGATAATGGGAAGGTTTGGTAAAAAAAAAATACAACCTTTTCCTGTTAAAAATATTGTGATGATGGAGAGATGACTGGAGGACCAATTTTAATAGTTATCATCGAGTTGAGTCTAGAACTCTTTATCTATGTTTTACTCTAACACATTGCACTATTCTTATATACCAGATTATCAAATTTAGCAGATTAAGACTGGCTTCTGCTCTCAATGTCACTCTTTGTCATCCTTGTCCTTCCCTGATGAAGTTATTCCTTATTGTGCCTCAGCCCTGCCATCACTTCAGTGTTTTCCCATGAAGTATCCTAACTTTAGATAACCTATCAAATGTGACTGGATTATTTCATTAATGTGTTAAAATCATGTACTAAAATCATTATATGTATACATAATTAAAATATAATCAGAAGGTTTGGGGGTCCACAATATAAAACCTTGAGTTAAAGCACTCTTTAAGAAGGAGAATAAAGCAGGAAACTAACTTCCTTAGTCTCCTCCTCCTCGGGAAAATTGATGTCTAAATACAGAAGAATAGAACTACACTTACATATTTAATCAAATCAAAACCCGAGTATAGCAGTATATATCTGTAACTCTATTACTTAGAACAATGAATAGGAATATTGCTGTCAGTTGGAGGCTAGCCTGGGCAACATAGTGAAATTCTACCTCAAGAATCTTTCTCCCTAAAATAATTAACTTAAAAGACTCCATTTTTATAAGTAGGCTTTAATCTGAGTTTTTGTCTCGAGTTTTATCTCCAAATTGGGTTCTACATTCTTCTCTGATCTCTAGGTTCTGTTTTAAAGAGACTGGAAACTGTTTATCTGATGTCAAGACATTATGAGCTATCTGTGTAACTTCAATCACTGATGATCGGTGTCTGCCATAACGGTGAATCTAAGGCAAGGTGGTTTGAATAGGTTTGGCCCCCACAGATTCATATGTTTCAATGTTTGACCATAAGGAGTGGCACTCTTAAGATGTGTGGCCTTACTGAAGTTGGTATGGCATTGTTGGAGAAGTGCATCACTGCATGTAGGCTTTGATGTCTCATATGCTCAAGCTCCACCCAGTGTGGTATCAGAGACTCCTCCTGGCTGCCTATGGAAGGCAGCCTCCTTCTGCTGTCTGTAGATCTCTCAGCTCCTTCTTCAGCACCATGGCAGCCTGCGAGTTACCATGTTTCTCTACAAGTTGAAGGACTACACTTCTGAACTGTAAGCTAGCACCAATGAAATGTTTTTCCTTTATAAGAGTTGCTTTGGTCATGGTGTTACTTCACATTAAAAAAAACCCTAAGAAATCATACGTTCAATGTTTTGAAAAAAGAAACACTTCTTCATAGAGTCCAATGTATATCTGGACATTATGTTAGTATTTCATGAATCCTTATTCCTAAGAACAGTTTCTACCCTGTATTTTCTTTGTTTCATATTCCTGTTTTATCTTCTGTATATGTTATTTTGGTTACCATTGATCACCTATCCATAAGCTGGTAACTCTGAGTGAAAACATTTGTTCCTCTACTGTGTGTCAGAGGTAAGCATAGAGAATGCAGGTCTGTGTGTCTTTTCTTCTCTGTAATAATGATGTGACTCTCACTTAGAGTGGCCTTGTGATGTCATTTCAAAGTTGATCAGTCCTTTCTGTGACTTCCCTCAATTTCTATGAAGAAAAAAAGCTTCATATGCTATAAAAATGTCTTAGGAAGGAAAAGAGTATTTTAAAAACATTATCAGCCAAATATGGGCATATGCTTTTCTTTTCATATCCTTTGTTCTACACTTGTTTTTAATCTATAGTTTTTTCAAACTTGCCTTCAGTTTATTCTAGTAAAATCCTTAAATACATAGCTTTATTTCTTCTGAAATCCTCATTTGGTCTTTTGCTCTTTAGTTGTTGTATTTGATTGCCAAGGTGTTGGTCCTTGATTTTGCCTATAGCTTGATAAGCTGTTTGATTTTAGTCTTAAGGAATTTTATGGCTCATATCCAGAATTTCCTAACTTGGGCTCATATTGTGAATGTTAATTCCTCACTGGAGTCTTTAGGAAGTGTGTCATAGGTGGTAGAGGTAGGTCAGTGCCCTAGAGAGGGTTTTGGTGCTGTGAACATACACCATGGCCAAGGCAACTCTTATAAGGATGATATTTAAGTTGGGCTGGCTTATAGGTTCAGAGGTTCAGTCCATTATCATCAAGGTGGGAGCATGGCAGAGTCCATATAGGTATGGTGCAGGAGGAGCTGAGAGCTCTACAGCTTCATCTGGAGGCCTCTAGGAGAAGACTGACTCTTCTGTACTGGATGGAGCTTCAAAGTCCATCCCACAGTTACACATTTCATCCAACAAGGCCACACCTCCAAATAGTGCCACTCCCTGGGTGAAGAATATTTAAACTAGCATAGTCAATAAGAGTGAAGTTTTTCAAGATTATGCCCTCATGTGGTTTTGCCCTACAGTCTCTGCTTCTTAGTCTTCGAATACTGAACCTCAGCTTCTACTCATGAGTAGATAGAACAGAAATCATAGACTTCTAAAAAGATATTTACAATCAAGGAAACAGACTGTTTTTAAGGCCTAAAGGAAAGAATGGAACACTGAAATTCTTTTGGCTAGAGTTAAAAGAAAGATACTGGAGAAAGTAGGCAATGTGTTCTTCAGCATGCTATGGACTCTTCCATGCCTTCCCCACTTTGATGGACTAAGATCATCTGAAGTTGTGAACCCAAATAAATCCAGCTCTCTATCAATTATTTCTGTTGGGTGTTTGCTCATAGAGGTGAGAAGAAACACTAATATATCCAAACTCAGATTATCTTTTAATTTTACATTTTTGAATTTTAATTATTATTCTTTCTTTGTTCAGTGGAGACTCGATGTTAGTTCCATTAGCTATCACGATCATAGCTCCTTATTTGTATCTCATCTTTAACATCTCAGTGCCGTCACCTTATTTCTAATCTCCGTAATACCCACCTGATGATTTGTGGTGATTCTTTTGCTTTCTTCATTTTCTTAGCGGGCTTTGATTATACACTATGGTTGAAGTCTTTTGTGGCGTTTTGAAGTGCAGCAAATCCTTTTGTTTGCCTCTTCTCACAGCAAGCCATTCCCCTTTGTTATATATAAGACTTGCTTTCTTGAGCATCTTCCAAATTTTTCTTTTATCTCCTAGCAACATCTATTTTCAGTGCTTATTCTTTTTTTAGTAGCCTTGAGTTTAAATGATTTCATAAATCTCATGACCCTCGCTCCATTTGCTCATGCTCAAAAATACCTCACCATTTTCCGTCAGGTAGATAGGTGATAGATGTTGGGTCCTTGGCCTCTTTCACTGTCTTTTGCATCCTGGCACATAGCTCTGAGAGCTACTTTCTTATTTTCAACCTTTAACATTTTCCTTATCATGCATTATGTTCACTCATACAATGAGGCCTCTGGGAGGAATCATCTTGGCTTCAATTGTTGGTAACCTTGACTTTATAAGTGAGTCATAGCACATTGTCAATTTTGCATGATGAGTGGGATATAGAAGATTATGTACCACAGTAATATTTCCAGAGCTTCCATCTCTATTTCTAATACTCTTAGCCCAACTGTTCTGTATATAGTGTGTAGTGCCACAGACCCAGTTGTACTGTATTATAAACTGAGACTTTTGCTCACTTTATCTTTTGAATATTAGATTTATTTTATTTGTATGAGTGATTTGCATGTGTGCATATATGTTTGTGTGAGAGTATATGACTCTGTGTGTGTGTGTGTGTGTGTTACACAACGTATATGTCCAATGCCCATGGAGATGAGAAAAAAACAACAGATCCACTAGAACTGGATTTACAGATGATTATGAAACCATATGTAGGTCTGGGAAATGAACCCAGGTTCAATTGTACCAAGAGCAAGAAATATTTCTTAACTACTAAGCCATATCTCCATCCAGAACTCAGTTTTTTCCCCTCATGGTTAGTATAATTCTGGCATAAGAGAAGTAGTGAAATGTGGCTTTAAGACTCAAAAACTAGTTTCATGATATCTTTCTAGTTGTCACATGTCTGTTGCACTTATGAATTCAGTATAGCTTTGGTTAGCTTCCACAAAAGATGGGGGTGCTGGTTGATATTCTATCATGAGTGGAGCAGAGACTCATGAGACCCTAACTCTCCCCAGAGAGTTATTGACAGTTAGTGGTTGCTGGGGGAGGGCAGCTAATTTGTGAAATCATGCAGCTGTTGTAGTATTAAGTTCTTCTTGTCCTGGTAAACGAACCACTCACCTAAAGCAATGCCCTTATAAACAAACTTAATTAAACTCAGTGGGACACACACACACACACACACACACACACAGCCAGAGAGAGAGACAGAGAGACAGAGAGATAGACAGAGACAGAGATAGACAGAGACAGAGATAGACAGAGACAGAGAGACAGAGACAGAGGCAGAGAGAGACAGAGAGACAGAGAGATAGACAGAGACAGAGAGAGACAGAGAGAGTCAGAGACAGAGAAACAGAGACAGAGAGAGAGAGACAGAACTAAACAAAACCATGAAAATAGAAAAAATTATGGAGAGAAGATGGGGTTCAGCATGCGTAAGAGGAAGATGAAAGAGTGCTAGATGTTGAAAATATGTATATGCATGAAATTCTCAAGGAATAATAAATAAAAAATTGAAATATATAAATTTTGGGGAGTTCCATATAATGATGAGGTTTGTAGAATATAATATCTTGTCTTTGCCTTTATGGATTGCTAAACTTATAGTTGTGCCATCCTGAAAACTAAGTAATCACAGATAATCTTCAGCTTGCTTCTATACTGATTCTGATTCTATAGATATTTATATATATTCTATATAGGTTCATACCTCTCTCCTGAAGGATATGAGCTCTAAACAATGAGAGCAGTGTTTGAAAAATAAATAGAACACATGCAGTAAGCAACAGTATCGTTGGTAAATTCTTTGTACCTAATTATAGGCCTACTTATCTATCTAGTATCAGAGCTTTCAATGGTACAAGTGTAGGGGAAGAACATGGATTAGGGAAGCCAACCATCATACCGCACTCTCCCATGTTACATGAATTATGAGAAGTCTAGTCTAAGCATGGAAAATTGAGTAATAGGAGCTGAATTTTCTATGGCAAAGGGAACTAGGGTCCCTAAGCTGATGCTTGGATTTCAGGTGTTGACTGAGGGTTTGGTTCAGATTACTATTTTAGAGATTTGGTGATTTCAGTAGCCAGGAGCAAGCTGGGACGTGGATAGTTCCACATGATGGGAACTAACATGGTGATTTAGTCGAGGGTTTCTGAGAGTTCACAGAAAACTGTGTTAGCACAGAGGTAGGAGAGCAAGGAAGGTCTGAAAATTTCTTATTGGATATAACAAATGGGTGTGAGTTTGATGGTTGAACTGTTTTCAAGGGAAGATGATTGGGAATTGTATTTGAGTGCAAATAGATGTGGCATCAATTCCTGAAGACAGGTGGTAGTGGCAGCAGGAATCTGAAATTTCTTATGGCATTATAAACTTTAGGTGTCTGAGGGACAGAGAAAGAGGATTAGTATTTATTAGACACCTACTTTAAGTTGAGTACCATGTTAGAAATATTATACATTTAGGTCCATTTTACTCCCCCTAAAACATTATCACATTAAACCATTCCACTGAACAGTTAAAACACTTTTTATTCTCATTGCTCACAGAAAATTACTGTGATTGTTGTAGTGTTGCTGATGTATGAATACAGACTTGTCCCTTGAATCCATGAAATTTTAGCCAAGAGATTCTGAAGGCTAAAGAGCTTAACAGAACAGAACCCTGAAGCCAGAGCACCAAGATTCATCTTTCACTTTTGCTGGCTTTAAGCTGTGTGGCTGAGAGCAAGATCCTTCGATATTCTGCTGTTCACTGATGTATTTATTAAGTGAAAGGACAACATGGTGTTGTTTTGCTAATAAGACTATTTTTGTGAGTTTTAACGATGTATTGCTATTTATAAATCCACATCTATAGATATAGACAATATATAAAAGAATATACATGCATATATTTATATATGTTCCTTAAAACATGTTTGGAATCTCTTAAATGTAATTATTAATATCAATTATTAACTTTATAGGATATATAGGAGATAAACCACTTGGTATGTCTTTGAGGGATTGTTTAGACTGGATTATCTGGCAAGAGTTAGAGAAACTATTTTAATTAGCTCAATTGGTTAGGAAGCATCAACACCTGGGCTTGATTTGGGGCCACAAAACAGGGAGAAAGTCAGCTGAACACTAGATCATTCTTACTACATTCTGATTTTAGATGCAATGTTATTCACTGGCTCAAGATCTTGCCAGTATGGCTCCCTCACCCCAACAGACTGATCATTGCTATTGTAAGCCCAAATCAACACTTTCTTAAGTTGGATTTGTCAAGGTATTTTATCATAGCAACAGAAGTTACTGAGTTATTAAACCTAGGTTAGTATCTAATATAATTTATTATTATTATTATTATTATTATTATTATTATTATTATTATATACTGTAGGCATTATAGTTAAAACTGCATAGAGATGGAGATACAGATACATACAGAAGCCAGGAAGATAAAACTATTATGATGTAGGCCATATTGAACTAGAATGACATTATTTTGTTTTTAGCTTTGATGTTTTCAAACTCATTTTCAATCTATGAACAGTTTTCTGAAGAAGATGTTCTTTTGTAAAATGAATCTTTTATTTATAACATAATAATAATCTCTCCAAAGTATATGTTTCAGAAACCTTCCTCTGAGTTGTTCTTTTTAATATACGAAGATCCCCTTTCTTGTCTCTGATAAATTAATTATCTGCGTTTTCTTGAAATGCTCTGGGGACTGTAGTAAGGATGAGAAAAAAAACCATTTTTTTCATATGTAAGTGTAAATCACAAAGCAATCTTTTGCAGTGTAGTATAATAACAGATCCACGGAAATCCTGATGGGTTTAAGCTCTAATTCTTGTGCAGTAGTTCAGAAGAAAATTATGATAAAGAGTGCAAGATCAAAAAAATATGTGGAGCTGGAAAGATTTCAAATCTTTTTGTTTGGGACTTAGAGTGAGTAACCTTAATTATCTCAGAAATTCTAAACTGTCCACACTATGATTATGGCAATCCTAGAAAAGCCTTATGCATATATTTGTCATTGTTGATTTATCCAGAAACTCATTAATTATAATTTAAGTTCCAGAAAATGAATTTAGGACTCAGCTACAATATTGACTATGGACTAGTTAAATGGAATTGTTCTCTCTACAAGTCACTTACAGTTATATGGAAAAGGTAGACATTTTTAAGGTATGACAGAAATTAAGTAGCCAATCAGCACTGTTGGGATGCAATTTTAGAAATGATGTTTAGCAGGTTCTTTTACGCTGTGTACATTTATCAGATGGAATGGAAGAATAAAGGACCAGGTCCTAATGGGAGTGGGGTCTAATAGGAAAGTGGGGTCATGCAGGAGAGATGGAGCCCATATGTTGGTTAGTTTTCTCCTAGTTGTAACCAAATCTCTAATGAGAAGCAGCATATGTTAATGGAAGAAGGATTTATTTTGATTATCAGGGCATCAGGAGGCATGGTGGCAGAATTGTGAGGTGGTTATTCTGATAGAATCTGCCATTATGTCATAGAGAGACTGGCTTTCAGCCTGAGCTGATAAAACTGTTCATACTTACCTTTCAGCAATTAACCTGCCTTATCTGTGAGCATCCAAATCCACTAAAGAAAGCAGCGAACACTAATACAACCTATTTATTTCTTATCTTACACTTCAATTTATGGGGAAGTGTAGGATGATGAATACAGTAACAGGGTAACAGTATGTTTAAAAAAGAGCAATCTCAAAGTGTATTAACTAACAGTTGTGTGCAGAAGGATAAAGAGAATAATTATACATTTAATTCTATGACTTGGTAACCACCTTCATTCTAGAAAGCTACTTTGTAGAAGGAAAGTAACATTGCTTCCATGGATCAGTTTTTCTTAGAAAAATGTATGTATATTAGAATGGCTAAGTAATGTTCTTTACAGATGCACTTTTTATAAAACAAAGAAACAAATAAGCAAACCCACATCAGTTGATTTATAAGATTTTTCAAGATAAAACTCAAAATTAAGAACTGCGGAGGCATTTTTAGCTTGCAGTCATCAGCTTGCAAACTGGTCCATTCATTTGCGTAATTCAGAAGACAGTAAGTTGTTGCTCGGGTCCTGAAACCACCTGCCTGGTGTAGTTTGGACATGCTTTCTTGAGGAGGAGAGACGAGCTTGCTTTTCACCAGTTCTGAGCAGCACAAGGAAACAGCTGCATTACTAAGGCTGGGTGCATAGGTCTATGGCTGGGACTCTCAGCTTGGAGCATCATTTGAATATATTTACTTGGCTTCCCTGTTTGAAAATTAATAGATATATGTAGTAAGGAGAGAACTAAGAAAGTGATATATAAAGGAAAGAAGACTCCATTTTCTATTGAACCTAATGCATACATTTTTAATAACTTATTTCCTTAGAGAACCAAGTGCCCATATTCTATTACAGAGAATAGATTGAGACTGAAATTGAAAATTGAAAGATATCTGGAAATAAGTTTGGTCATAGTAGGTGAGGTTCACTTGGTTATATATTTCCATTCCATAATGAATTCAATTCTAAGTTTTAACGGGATCAGAAACAATTTTATTTGTTTGAAGATGTGTTTGTTTTTCATATTTATTAGAATTGATTGAGGGGGCATATGCTTAAAAAAAAACAAACAAAAATCCCCCCCAAACCCCAAATAAACAAATAAACAACATGCCTTGGATCTGAAAAAGTAAAACAAACAAAACCCATAAAACAGAGATGTCCTCAGATATGGTTTTTAGCATACAGGTGCTTGAAAACACAGGCCTCTGCTGCCAAAAAAAAGGATTTCAGCTAATACAAATACAAGGGGCAACAGCTTTTCTTAAATGTCATCTATTTTCTGGACCTGAACTGTGTGAAGATTCAGACATGATTCATTCAATTACTGTTCCCAGCAGTGTTCTTGTCAGAATACTGCTTTTTTGGCTGTTCAGGAAAGCTGAAATAAGATTGGGTTGTGTGCAAGAAAGACTTCAAAGAAAAAAAGAAAGAGCAGGTGATTGTCTTTGAAGCCCAGAGAGTCCATTCTATATTTTCCTTGTTTGACTGAATTGTAACACTTCTTTTTTTAAACTCAGAAAGCAGTCATAGAAGACCTGGAAAGGGGAAAACATGTGAAATGTAAATAAAGAAAATATCCAATTTAAAAGAGAGAGAGAGAGAGAGAGAGAGAGAGAGAGAGAGAGAGAGAGAGAGAAAGAGAGAAGTTGTTTTACAAACATCCAAAAAAGTTTGTCATTAAATTCAAAACATGAGACTAAAGGTAATATTCTTTGGTTTTCCAAAACAACAGTCTACTTCTCTTAATTTCTTTGTCAAAACTGTAAATTCTATCTTATATAATATTGAAAAAAGCAGTAACTAAACCTAAGAGAATTAGGTAAATACATTTTTCATCATGGTTACAACCGATTTTCTCTTTATAAAATAATTGCTGTTATTTAGAACTGGGAATTGAACATATAGCTTCACACATGCCAGACAGGCATTTTTCCACTGTCCCCTGGGTTGGTTTTTGTCAACTTGACACAAACCTAGACATATCTGGAAAGAGGGAATCTCCATTTAAGAATTGCCTCCCTCAGATTGATTGGCCTGTAGATAAATCTGTTGGGGATATTTTCTTGAATAGTGATTTATGTGAAAGTTCTCAGCCTACATGTGCAGGTGGTCCTAGATGCTATAAAAATGCAGGTTGAGCAAACCATGGAGAGCAAGTCAATAAACAGCATTGCTACACGTTTTCTGCTTCAGTTCCTGCTTCCACATTCCTTCCTTGAGTTCTTGCCCTATCTTTTCTTTATAGTGAAACGCAGCTTTAAGCTGAAACAAACCATTTTTCTCCAGGTAGCTTTTGGCCAGGATTTTTTTTTTCCACAGCAGTAGAATCTTAACTGATTCAGCAGTTAAATCACATGCTTAGAGGATATAATGTAGATGATTTTGTGACATTACAAATAATTTACCATGTTGGTAATACTTAGTATGAGGTAAGGTGCCTATTCTTACTCTGACTTGATAAGCCTTGTTAAGCAGATATCCATGGGAGGCCTGCCCTATTCTGAAGAGAAACTAATGAGAAGTGGATGGAGAGGGGAGCAAAGTTGGGGAAGGGACTAGGAAGAGAGGGGGAGGTTTTAAAATTAAAACCAAACCAAACCAAACAAAAACAATAACCATTAGGAAGTTATTGATTTTGAATTCATTAAAGTCAGTGAATTAGCCCCCTCTAATTTCTAGAAATACTTAATGTGAAAGATCTGATTTTGATTTACCTATAACTATAAATTGGACATGTGTCTCTAAGTGGCATTCACTTGTGTCACAGTATAGGAGGTGGTGGAATTTATCCCCCTGAAGTGATTGCTCTTGCATCTTCCTTTGAAGACTGTGCCGGAGGAGAACACATTTTGAAGAATCCACTGTTACAGTTTCTTTGTACTTTTTAAGGAAGCAGTTTATATAAGATGTTTCCTCACCAAAGTATTAGTAAGATATAAACCCTACCACCTTTCATCATATAGCACACAATATGGGAGCAGTATAGAATTCTCAAACTGTTTTCCCCTGCCTTGTGACATAACTATGGTATAGTATTAGTAATATAATTGCTTAATATATAGTCTGGAAGTATTGTCCTTTGTCACATATCTTTTGAAGGGTCACAGAAAAATCCACATCAGTTTGGATATAAGATTAAATTAAAACAAGATTTAGCAAAAGCCCTTTAGAAATCATGGGTAGACTACAATGTGACTTTTCAAATTTCTTCTCCTTACTTAGGGCATGCCTATGGGGATGCAATTATGCAGTACCAGAACGATTCAAGGCCAGTACATTTTTCTATAACCTTCTTAGTAAAGGTGCCTACTACCATCCTTAGTGGAGTTCGTTGCCCACTGGGAAATTATTGGTTTTAATAGTAGCCCCCAAATTAACAAGCCTGGCATGTATTTCTTTGACTTATGAATTTTCTAACATGCCACAGTGTATCATAATAACTCAATCTATCAAAATCAGAGAATAGCCCTGAGAGTGACCCAAAATTTGAAGATTGTAGTGTTGCCTCAACTTCTAACATCACTACCCTAAATTTTGGTGCCATATTTTAAGTTTTATGTCTTTCTTACTTCTATAGTTTTCCATGGGCACCACAGTCCTCATAGAATGAACACAAGTTGACACCAATAAGTATTCTGGCTCTCTGTCTTTGAGTTTTACAAGTATGATTATTTGGGTTTCAAGAGTATTTTCTAAATGATAGTGGTTTAAATAAAATCTTGATTTTGTTGCTATTAGTTATTTAAATATTTTAAAATGGATTATTGTGCTTAAACAAACTGCAAATCTCTAGCAGTTGTTTATCAATATTTTATTCTTACTGAAATTTTTACATATACACGAGTGGATGTGGGTATGGGTAGATGAGTAGCTATGGGGTTGGGTACCAGGATATGTGTATGTGTATCAAAGGACAACTTGTAGGACTTGGTTTTTCCTTTTCTATGTAAGTCCCAGAGATCAAACTCAGGTTATTCAGCATAACAGCAATGTTTTTACCCACTGAAACTTCTAGCTGGCTTTAGCTTTAAAATTTTGATTATTCTCTTATGCAATGCTTTCTGTGTATTTTAATATGGGCAGTAGGATGACTTCATACATAGCAGGTTTTCTCAACTAAGGATTAAGTTAAGTGGAAAGAACTAAAAGTCACTAAATGTAAGGAATTCATAGTTCTATATATCATCAGAAGCAAATATTGTACATGCATTGATCATTGAAAATCAGTGCTGAAATAGTTTGTTTGTTTTTTTTTTAATTATCAAAGATACACTAATGGCCCTCTGATATAAAAATTGCTGTGATACTTTCTGACACCTGGTATATTAATCATTCCAAGACAGACCAACATATAATGGACTGCACACAGTTTTTGTGTGTACTTTTCTTTGATTACAGGTTCATGCGGTTTGGGGGGAAAGACATGGTTTTATTTTGTTTTGAGTCTTTATTGTTTTGGATCATGTTTTATTGGATCTTTATTTGTGTTTTTGATAAAGAAGTTAATGTTGAGTGGGTATGGACAAGGAGAGGATCTGAAAGAACTTTGGGAGAGGATGAATATGATTAAAATATATTTAAATTTCAAATTTGTTTTAATTAATAAAAAAGTAAAACGCAGTTAACATGGAATTCTTTCTTAGGGATTTGGCTTCACCTTTCCTTAAGGTTTTTCAACTGGAGACTCAGAAAGTGTCCACATTATGGTGGGATTCCACTATACTTTAGGTTATAGAAAAAGGCAATAAATACTGCTACGGTCCGGGGCAACTATTTTATAGGATGACACAAGCATAAAAGAGGTTATTAAGGTTGATAAAATTATCCAGGTAGAAATAACATTTGACTTGAGCAATGAATACAACTCTATAGTCCTCAAGAGAAATTCATTGTCTTCTTCTTCTTCTTCTTCTTCTTCTTCTTCTTCTTCTTCTTCTTCTTC
>JADRCH010000243.1:5388124-5408168 GCA_019843965.1 Rhynchomys soricoides
TCTTCTTCTTCTTCTTCTTCTTCTTCTTCTTCTTCTTCTTCTTCTTCATCTTTTCCTGGTTAGTATACTCATTTCTACCAAATATTACCATAACATTTCAAACAAGCTTCTTCCATGACAAATCCTCTGCTGTTGGAGACATGGGTCCCTCCATGTGTACTCCTTGGTTGGTGGTTTAGACTCTGGGAGCTCGGAGGGGGTATGGTTGTTTGATATTGTTGTTCTTCCTAAGGGGTTGCAAACCCTTTCAGCTCCTTCAGTCCTTTCTCTAACTCCTTTATTATGGACCCCGTGACCAGTTCAATGGTTGGCTGTGAACATCTGCCTCTGTACTTGTCAGGCTCTGGCAGAGCCTCTCAGGAGACTGCTAGAATAGGCTCCTGTCGGCAAGCACTTCTTGGCATCTGCAGTAGTGTCTGGGTTTGGTGTCTATATATGAGATGGATCCACAGGTAGGGCAGTCTCTGGACAGCCTTTCCTTCACTCTCTGCTCTACACTTTATCCCCGTATTTCCTTTAGACAGGAACCTCTCTTGGCTAAGATTTGGAGATGAGTGGGTGGCCCCATCCCCCAACTGGGGGCCTTGCTTAACCTCTGGATATCGTCTCTACAGGTTCTCCCTCCCCTTGTTGGGCATTTCAGCTAATGTCATCCTTGTTGGTTCCTGGGAGGCTCTTGCTTTCCTGGCATCTAGGATTTCCGGATGGCTACCCCCAATTCCCCATCCCCCATTGCCTTATACCTCTGTTCAAACTCCCGACCCTTTATGTATCATCCCCGTCTCCTCTCATACGCAATCCTGCCCCCCGTTTTCCCCATCTCCCTCCTCTATTCCTCCCAAGTCCCTCCTACCCTCTACCTCCCGTGAGTATTTTGTTCCCCCTTCTATGAAAGGACTAAAACATCCACATTTTGGTCTTCATTCTTCTTGAGCTTTAAATTGTCTGTGAATTGTAACTTGGGTATTCTGAGCTTTTGAGCTAATATCCACTTAATAGTGAGTGCATACCATGTGTGTTCTTTTGTGATTGGGTTACCTCATTTAGGATGATAATTTCTAGTTCTATCCATTTGCCTGCAAATTTCATGAAGTCATTGGTTTTAATAGCTATGTAGTACTTCATTGTGTAAATGTACCACATTTTCTGTATCCATTCCTCTGTTGAGGGACATCTGGCTTGTTTCCAGCTTCTGGCTATTATAAATAAGGCTGCTATGAACATAGTGGAGCATGTGTACTTGTTATATGTTAGAACATCTTCTGGGTATATGCCCAAGAGTGGTATAGTTGGGTCCCCAGGTAGAACTATTTCTAATTTTCTGAGGAACCTCCAGACTTATTTCCAGATTGATTGTACCAGCTTGCAATCCCACCAGCAGTGGAAGAGTGTTCTTCTTTCTCCACATCCTTGCCAGCATCTGCTGTCACCTGCGTTTTTGATCTTAGCATTTTAATGGTGTGAGGTGGAATCTCAGGGTCTATTTGATTTGCATTTCCCTGATGACTAAGAATGTGGAACATTTCTTTAAACTTTGTATGTTTCGTCAATGTAGGGAATCTGGTAACTTTAGACTGATAGTAATGAGTCACATAGAAGCTCTGTGGAAACGAATAGAATGTCTCAGAATCTTAGAGATATTTAACCACATATTTTTATCTCTCTGAGAAACTGAATTCTTTGTTTAAAGCTTCAGGCAATTATTGTATCACACACAAGCATACACACACCATAGATGCATATACACACAAATACATTCACACACAACCACACTCATGCACACCATTTCCACCCACAGAGTTGTTGCTTTTAGACAGGGTCACAATCTGTAGCCCAGGATTGCCTCAAACTTATGACAATAGTTCTGCTTAAACACTGAGCTTAAAGGCAGGAGTGAAAACATTAGGTATCATTCATTTCTTATACCCTTAATTTCTTATGTATGTTCTGCCAATGTACATAAAATAGAATAAACTTTTCTTCAATGAAATAGGCTAATAGATAAAAGACGAGTTTGGGATTTAGTTTAAGCATCAATGTTTTGACATAACAAAGATATCTGAATATTTTTTTAAATAATAACTATTATTATTATTATTATTATTATTATTATTATTATTATTATTATATATGCATAGTATACATCCCAGAGTGTGATTGATGCCAGAAGACAACTTTATAGAGTTGTTTCTCTCCTTATACCTTTACTAGATCCTGGGGATTGATCTCAGGTCTCCAGCTTTCTTTGGCAAGCCTCTTTAACAAATGAGTCTTCACACTGTCTTCTAGAATGGATTATTCTTGTAGTGTATCATATTTTAGGTACTAGTCAATAATGTTCCCTCTCTACCACCAGCTCAGTGCAGGTAACACCCAGTGTTCCATAGATGAGGTGAATTTCTCACTCATGATCAGATGTCTCTGGACATACTTCATTCTTCAGTAGAGATATAGAGTCTGGATCAGAGTTATACCAACCAGTACCTACATTTATTGAGAATGAGCATTACACAATTGTGAACACTTCACCAACTCATTCCTAAGTTTTTTTTCTCTGCTCCACTTTTTCACTATATGATACCTTTTACAAACACATTTCTACAGCTAATTATTACCATTCAATCACTTTAAATAAATTTTGAGAGGGTGAATTCAATGACTGTATGAGGTCAATTCAATTGGTGAAGTACTTTCTCAGTTCATCAGTAGTTGTAGGCTAAATGAACCACATATACAACATGACCTTGAACAGTGCACTCATCAGAGGTGTTCCTGCTCAGTCCAACACCTGCCAAGCCCCCCTTTCCTAATAACCTTCACTTCTCAAACTTAAGGACTTGTGTGATTGTTTTGTTTTTCTCTTCATCTGGCTTGCTTCTGACTAACATGGCACCTGCTTGGGAACAGATGTCATTTGTCACTGGACTGAAAATGTCTTTCTCCTTTGCTGGTTTTGATGAAGCAAACAACATATGGGAAGGAAGGTTGGTCCCTGTCTATTGGCTAACGACAACCTTTGTTCCTTAAGCTCTCTATAATATGCTGGAAATGAAAGCTTGCTAACAGCCACAAGATAGGAGAGGGATATTCTCCCTTGTTAGACTTTTAGATGAACAAACAGCCTTGGAAGTCTCCTTGACTACAGCTATGGTAGAGAAAGATCCACTGAAGCTGTGTATGGACTTCACAACCTTGACAACTATGAAAATATGTATTTTATAATCCTTTTTCATAATGCTTTACACAAGAATAGAAAAGCAATACTATTTTAATTGTTCATTCTACCCAATACTCTTTATATACCTGAGGTAACATGGGCTGCAATGATATAAAAATAGGCAGGTTGGCATGATTATTGTCATTTTGAAGATTATCAGTGATGGGGAAAGCGTGCTATCAAATTAAAATTGTTAACAAAGCATGGGAAAAGTACCAGTAGGATTTGTAGGATCCTGTGTGTCTCTCTGGTAGGAAAATATGACAAGTGGTGTTGGGGTCATTCTCTAATAATGTTGCATCATTTCTTTGAAACTTAAAGAATGAGAAATTTGTCAGATGGAAAAGAAATGTTATGGGAAGAAAGAAGTTATATTGTAAATGGAGGGAAAGTTGGAGGGAAAACACGAGGAAAAAAGGTTTTCTAACATTGGTCTCTGTCTTAGGGTTTTACTGCTGTGAAAGATACAATGACCAAGGCAACTCTTATAAGGACAACATTTAATTGGGGTTGGTTTACAGTTTCAGAGGTTCAGTTCATTATCATCAAGGCATGGCATCATGCAGGCAGGCATTGTGTAGGAAGAACTGAGAGGTCTATATCTTGTTCTGAAGGCAAACAGGAGAAGACTGACTTCCAGGCAGCTAAGACAAGGCTATTAAAGCCCACACTCACAGTGACACAACTAATCCAACAAGGCCACACCTCCTAATAGTGCCACTCCCTGGGCCAAGCATATATAAACCATCACAGTCTCCAAAGATAAAACCCTATTTAGGTAGACTTGAGTAAACTCATGAAGGCTTGGTGAGCCATTTCAGAGATAGGGTTTGGAGGAAGAAATGGGCTGTCAAATGACAATGTTTAACTTGTAAAATATGTGGAAATAATTGTGTTTTGAAAAGACCATATGTTGGAGCTTCAAAAGTAGTTTTCATATTAGAGTTCAGATGGAGAAAATGAGTTATGGGTATCGAATGGTAGTAGGAAATGACACTTACACAAATGTGTAAGAATCAGAACTTTGAAGGTTTAGATGGTAATCTATGAAGCTAAGCACACTTAGTCACTGGAGGGAACTCCTGGAAGTTTATAGAAAGTTCTCTGGCAAGCCATTCCCTCTGTGTTTCCTTTGTGGTCCATAGGCTCTGAGAGTTGACCTGTTAGCAGGCCAACAGTTAATGAAACGTAGGAGATATTCTTCTAACTTGGTTTACTCCTTATTTTATCTATAGCATCTCTTCTATAAATTCCTAATCAGTACACTTTCTTCCTACATTAAGAATATTTAATAAGGGACTGGAGAGACGGCCCAGTGTCTGAGAGTACATATCTGTTCTTCCTGAGAATCTAAGCTCAGTTACCAACACCCACATGCAGGGACATCACAAATCCCTGTAACTACAGTTCTAGAGAATTCAACATTTTTCTTTCTGACATCCTATTTGGTAGGCATGCACATACATACACATAAAATACACACATGAATAAATAAAATTATAAAATATGTTTAACAAATGCTTCTTAACTCAAAATGTAAGTGTCATGGGTGCAGGTACAATTAACAGTTTCATTACATATACATTATAAATAGATTTGTTCTACCTGAAAACACTGCTGGGCTAATCAGAATGTCATAATAAATAGTAATTTTAGTATTGTATTAGTAAATAATTTACTATTCTAAAAGAGATAGTTTAATGTTAAGTATCTATACAGATTCTTCTGCATGTTTGGATAGGTGAGACAGATTTCAGTTTCCATTAGACCTGATGACTAGTTAGGAAAGAACTGATTTCAACAACAGCTTCTACTAAGATAGAACCACTTTGTTATTTCCTGAATAATTTGCCATCATAATTCCCGTTATTGGTCCTCAACGATCTCAACAATTTCTTTGGCCTTTTGAAGAGTCTTTATCTATTAATGCTACAACAATAAAACTGGTTTGGAGTCACAGAATCAGGTGTAAAATTCACTTATTGACCCTCCCCCCACAACCTGGGAAACCTAATAGAAGTACTTTCTTTATATGGGCTTGTTTCATACATATGCGGTAACTTCCTGGGGTTCTTGGGAATTTATGCTGGGGGTGAATGCAGGCATTGTGGGGAGGAGAAGGGGCCCACAGAGACAAAACGGGTATCTTTGGTTTTCATTTCCCTTTACTTTCTATATCCACCCTACTTCTTCTAGTTCTGTACCACAAGGCACAACACCAGAGGAGCATTATAAGAAGACTTTCAACTGAGAATAAATGTGAAGCAATTTTAGCTTCACAGTCAGAACATGTGAGACCATGTGAGTCATTTTACTTAATTTTGCTGACCCCAAGCTTCCTCATTTATAGTGAAGGTAAGTTCTGTATCTCAATATTTGGTGAGTATTTAGTGTGTATGTGTGTGTGTGTATTTTCATTTTCTGTAGCTCAAAATTGCTTATATTAAAAGTATGATTTAAAAACTAAAATGTAAAAAAAAAATACTTAGGTATTTAACTAGCTCTTGCACAAAATGCGGTGGATAAATTTACAAAGATGAAAGTTAAATATGGGCAAGTGATATTAGATAATCAAGGCTGGTTGATACAACTCGGTTGTAAAGGACAACTTGCCTTTTATGTGCATGGTCGTGGGTTTCACTCTATGCATTGTGGAGAAGGTTAAAAAGTTTATAGAAAAGTAGTTAAATGTCTTTATATAATTTCCCTGAATTAATTCTGCACCAGTAATTTTTACTTGTTGATATTGTTCCCCACTTAAAGTATAACTGATAAGTAATGTGATAGGTTTTAGGTAGATGTGATGATTCAGTGTACATTACAGAGCGAGTTTATGGGAGTTATTTTCAGAAGTGTAGATGACTCAAAGGGGGCTGTATCACATCACTAAGAGCTCCCCCTGGCATAGGTAACTGTTCTTGAGAGCTGCATCCTGGGCTATCTGCCCATACAGCAGTTAGCTCCCTTCTACCAGCAGTTGTTAACTACTCATGCAAATACAGAGAGGGGCTGGGGTGTCTTGTGACTTTCTGAACATCCTGATTCCTGTTGGGATAGCCAGCTTGCACTTTAAAGAATCTCTTTCCCCTCCAAGAGGTAATGTTTCATTCAGTTCAGAGAAAATTATTGTAGGACAATACTCAATGTGCACCAAAGAAGATTAAGAGATTCATGTAAGTAGCAGAAAGTGCTGTAGTAAAGCAAGTTCATGTGTGTCATCTCACAGGACTGTTCTATCAGTACTATTTAGCAAGAGTATGAAAGTTTTATGAAATTTCATATGAATTATTAACACAGAGTTGGATATGCACAACTCTTATAAGAAGGGAGATGAAAGGGAAGCTACCTGAGGCCCAGTGTGTATATAGAGAGGCAGTTTTACTGGGACAGTTATGCAGACACAGGTTACACAGAGAGAACAAATTCGACACAGGTGAAGACAGAACAATCCAGAGAATGAGAGGGAGCTGGAGGATCAGAACAGATTGCCAGAGTTAGTTTGAGCACAGTCAGGACAATTCAGGAGAATCCCAGAGAAACCAGATTGAATCAGTCAGCTTTGAGAGAAGTTTGGACCAGAACAAGCTTAGTTGAATCAGCCAACCAGAATTCAGAAACAATTAGGAAAGGGTGAGCTTATTCAGTAGTAAGTCTCAGAGACTGAAACCATTCTAGGCATAGATAAGATTGATTGTAGGGAGGCTAGAAACTTCCAGGACTAGGTTGAGGATACCAGGCAGAGGCAATGAGCCTCCAGATAACGACAATTAGTGCATGAGATTCAGAGTTACTATTACATATTAGTTCTACGCAACTTCAACACAGATTTACCTAAGTTTAATTCCCAACACAGTATCCACGTCCTCAGAGAGCACCCTTGATATATTTTACTAGATCAATTGTCCCTACCAAGAGTTCTTAGAATATCATACTTAACTCCATCACAGTGTTAATGAGTATTATAAATAGACATTTATGGAGCACAACCCTAAAGAAACACTTTAGCTCTGCGAGTTGCTAATGTTCAAAGAACAGGAATCCAGCATTTGATGTTGTTGCCCCATTATTAATTCCACTCATTATTTTCTTGACATTAGTTAGCTTTAGTATCTGAGAAAGGCAGAAAGCAATATACCATTTGGAATGAGTACTAGAATACAGTACATAAACATATCTCAAACTGTATTCTTTACTCTCTAAAGTAATAGATTCATGAAGTGATGAAGCATTGAATCTGTTAAACAGAAAATAACTGTGATAGAGGTCAGGTGATACCATTTAGATGTTGAATATTTAATAATTGTTCCCATTTATGCAAAACTGTCTTAATGCCATTTAAAATGGAGATAATGGTAATATTTTTAATGAAAATAAGAGTCATAAATAATTTATATGCAGACATCTGACTCAGTCATGTAAGGCATCATCCAAATCTATTAGAATTTCTGTGTAATTCAAAGTAAAATAAAAATAAAAACTTCATCTTACATTTGTGTAATACTACATACACAGCACATTTGGACATTTTATATCTATCAATGCATTTATTTTACTTAACAGAATTATTAGAAAGACTAAACAAAATATTTATGAGACACACTGTGAACAGAGTTCACTGGAATACAGGTGTTGATCAGTCATTATTACATCTGCCTGATCCGAATAAAAAGGACACTGCCATGTGAAGAAAGTGGAGTCATGCTCCTTGATGCTGAGCAAGAGCATTTTAGTTAAGTATCCAGAATCTGTTCCAAGTTCGTAGATGTCTTCATCACACACACTTTTGTTTCTTGGCCCTTTGTAGTAATCCACTGGTACTCAGTTTCACTGGAAAGAGTTTAGACACAAGTGACAATGCATATTTAGCATTCCAGGCACCTAACACTGCCTGGCCAGGGGAAAACACTGCTCTGCATTCTGAGAGTATGTCCAAACTGCAGAGTACATCAATTATTTTTACTCCCTCCAGGCCTATAAAATCATACATTAAATATGTTTATAGGCTCAAAAATCAGAACTGTGGTATATCATAAATGGGTTCCTTTGACATATGTTTCTAAGATAGTTTAATAAATAAAAAAGTAATTACTCATTTCACAGAGCTTTGTGAGACAAAGGGGACAACGTCCTATGGTCATTTCCAACTAGTGAAGAAAAGAGCTACATTAGTGACATCGTTTTTTAAGCAATAGAGTCCCGAGGGAAAGTGGAATACATTTGTTCGTTATGAACTAAATGGCATTCTGTATGAAGTAGGATTGGGGCATGGAAACATAGTGGAACATATAAAGGTTTTAAATTATTTATTTCACAAAACATAATTTTTCTATGTTTCTTAAAGTTTTCAAAGTAGAACACTTTTCCTTCAGCAGAGGTTCCTCACGGACCTGTCACACAGCCCAAACCCAGTACCTTTTCTATTTACTCTAGGTGTTTTCCAACCTCATTTTATAAAGCCCACTTTTCTAGCACTTTAAAAAAAATGCTGTCAAATACTACATGGCCATAACAGTGCATTGAAAATTACAAGTTCACCTTCTGAATATGAACAGCTTGGGACTAGAGAGGATTCTTTCATAATTCAACTTGTAAGAAGGTCCTTAATTACTTCTAAAAATCAATAATGTGGAAGGTAAAGATTTTGGACCAACACTTTATTAAAATAGAAGCTGTTTAAATATTTACATTTTTTGAATGTAAATGTTTGTTACTGTATATGTGTTGTATGTTCGTGTGTGTGTGTGTGATGTATGTTTGTGCATATGTGTGCATGTGTATGTAATTGTGTGTGTATGTTTGTGTGTGTGTACATGTATGTGTATACATGTTAGAGAGTAGCTTGCAGAAATCTGTTCTCTCTTTCTATCATGTACTTTCTGGGAACTGAATTTATGTACCAGGCTTGTCAGCAAGCATCTTTTCCTACTGAGCCATCTCATCAACCAATAAAGCAATTCTATAGCATTTTTTGCTATGAGCTAGGCACTTTCTAGGTGGTGTGCACAGATAGTTCTTTGTGAAGCTTTCATTTTTAAATAGATAGATAAGAAAAAGTGAATCTGTGCTAGAATGCTATTTTGTTATCCTCCATTTGTTACTGGAATATTTTAACATTATTTAAATTCTTATATAATGTTTTGTGTTTATATTTATTATCTTATTTTTAAAATATATATAACAAGTTGCTTATTGAAGTTTTTCCAAAGTCAGGCATGGTGTTACATGTAGGCAATATTTATGAAGATGAATAAAAGAAAATAGATGTTCAAGGCCAGCTGGATACATGGAATGCTGTCTCAAAAAGCAAATCAAACCAACATAAATGGAAAGATAAAGTTTCTATTTGTGACTGCTTTAGTATTTGGAAATATTTGTCTACTTTCATTACATATTGCAACGTTTGGCAGGGTTCCCGCTTCCTCTATGACAATGGACAAGTGCATGAACTGGTACGTGAGTTATCCATCAGGGGGTGGAGAGGCCCTTGGGCCTGAGGGTGTTAGATCTCCAAGTATAAGAGAATGCCAAGGATGGAAGACAAGGGTGGGTAGGTGGGTGGGAGAATACCCCCATAGTGGCAGGGGGAGGGCTGAGGGAATGGAGAGGCTCCAAAGGGGAGATCTGGAAAAGGGGAAACATTTGAAATGTAAATAAAATATGAAAAAAAAGAAGAGAGAGAGAGAGAGAGAGAAGACAGAGGAGAGGACTATTACTGTCGGAATCTAGATCTAAGTTTAATCTTTTAATAATGGCTATTATGGCTACAATTTCAATGTTATAAAATTCACAAATTTGTGAAGAAAAAGGTGTATTCTTTTACATTCTTTTGTAATCTTCTCTTAGAAATATGGAGGTGTATACACTAAAATTATCTTTTTTCTCAATATTTATGAGCATTTTCAGAGAGTACAAAATATCTTGATAAGATACTATATGTATGTATTAATAATTTATTATAATAATATTACATTTATATAGCATATAAATATACAAAAGATAATTTATATAGTATATGTTATATACAATAACATAGTAATTTTATATTCTGCAACATTAATTTGTATATAATATAACAATATATAATACCATCTCTTTTCCAATCTTCCTTTCCTATGGAGACTTTTAATTTTCCCAACGGGTCACCTGCCTCTTGTCATGTCTAGTGTGTATGTGAACAAGTACATTTGATTAGTATTGCTTGGAAAAGCATGAATGAGGAGTTATTTGATTGAGTAGGCCAACTTACCTGTGACTGCACCACAAGAGAAGATGTACCCTCTTCCCACTATTTAGATCTTATGAATATATATTTCATTTTCTTTTTCAAACTGCTATTATGTATTTCCATCTCAAACTCATTTAGATTAATAAATTTTAATACATGTTTTATATGAAATATTTTTCCATAATTATCTTATATGTGTAAAATTTGCATTTATATAAAATATATTTATAGTGTATATAGTGCTAAAAGACTGTATGGAAACACATAATAAGTGACATATTACTAACTATTCTGAATTAGTTGTTTCCTTAAGCAGAATAACATAATTAAAAATGTAATTGTTATTAGCCTTTTTAAACTCTTCACATAAATGATTTATTCAACATATCAAGTGACATAAATGGTTTATTAAAAAATACCCCATAAACTTGTGCTCAATTCTCATATAAAAAATGTAACTGTGTGTCCACATGCTAGATTAGTACAATTTCATATTTCTATATTTACTTTCTATTGTTTTGTTTTACAAAACTGGAACTGAACATATTTAGTAAAACCTTTTTGTTGCTTTTATCTCAATGTGAAATGATCATGCCTGGATCTCAAGAGTATCACTTTCTATGGACTAAGTTCATGGGACATATTATATATCTTCAAAATACAATTATAGACTTCTACTTTACTGGTGCCTGTGGAGTGGGATTTCATCTAAGAAATATAGCAATATAACTAGATCAAATACCAGCTAGCAAGGTTCAGTGTAACACTGAATTGATGCAAGCTATGATGAACTTTGAACAAGTAGGATTTAGCTTCTTGAAAGTTTTGGTAGCAAAAGATGCCAGACATGGTTGACAATGGCTCATTACTTCAGTAATGAGTATCCAAAAACAACCCAAGGGCTTTAATTTTACAAAAACAAAACAAAACAAAACAAAAAAAACTTTATTAGTTTGTAATATCAATATTAATTTATAATCACATATAAATTCCTCTTAAATATCACCTATTCAGCAATCCTAATGGCATTGCTTGGGTTTTTTTGTTAAAATGTTTGAAAAATACTTATTTTACTTTACTTTAAACAATGATGGTGACTGTGGAATGTCCAACCCTCACTGATGCATCTATAATGCAACATCTACATGGAAGGCTCGGGGAAAGTTGCAGCTCTTGTGAGACAGTGTCTTCTAGTCTTGATAGGGAAGCTGTACTCATTAAATCTCAACATTATGGTTCCCTAAATAAGGCCATCGTACTGACGACACTAGTTGACATGCCGGTGTTGTTGATGGAAATTTAAAAAGGTCTTATCAATAGATGAAGAGCGACAGGTGACCAATAGCTACTAGGAGAGCCCTAGTTATCATCTCTAAACACACATGCAAGCAACACACACACACACACACACACACACACACACACACACATACTTGTTTGAGCACACAAACGTATCTTTACAGCATCTCCTTTATGTTAGGAAATTTTTCTTCTATGATTTTTTAAAAATATTTTTTTGGGCTTTTGAGCTAGATTTTATCTCTTTTCTCTATTCCCATTATTCTTAGCTTTGGTCTCACATTTCCTGGATGTTTTGAGTCAGGAATATATTTTTTTACAATTTACTCTTTCTTTAATGGATGCACCTACTTCTTCTATTGTATCTTCAGTGCCAGGAATCCTCTCTTCCACCTCCTGGATTTTATTGGCAAAGCTTGCCTCGTAGTTCTTGTTCGTAGTCCTAATTTTTCATTCCCAGAATTCCCTCAGTTTGTGGTTTCCTTGTTTCCTTTAATTTTTTTCTTTTCTCTATCCTTTTTTGAAAATGTATTTATTTGCTTTCTTTAAGGAATTTTTCATTTCTTCCAACCGCTTAATTATTTCTTCCTAGATTCTTTTAGGGATTTATTCATTTTCTCTTTAAGGAGCTCCAGCTCCTTTAATTCCTCCCCCACTGTTTGTTTGTTTGTTTGTGCTATGTTGGAATATTCTGAGGCTTCTGTGGTAGGACAGATGAACTTATACTGGCATGTAGAGATCTGGGTTTGGGGGTAATTGAATTCACATTTCTTTTCTTTTTTTTTCTTTCTTTAATATATATATTTGATACTTTATCTACATTTCAAATGTTTTCCCCTTTCCAGGTCTCCCCTTTGGAAACTTCCTATCCCCTCCCCCTCTCCTGCCTCTATTTCTTTTCTTTTTTTACCATTAATTTATTCACTTTAGATCTTGATTGGAGCCCCCCTCTCCTCCCAGTCCCCTTCACACTAACCCTACCCCCAGCCCTCTCCTTCACCTCTGAGAAGGGAGAGGTTGCCCCTGGGTACCAAAACACCCTCACACCTCCAGTCATTTCAGTTCTAGACACATTCTTTCCCAATGAGAGCAAACAAGGCAGCCGAGTTAAAGGAATAGGATCCACAGGCAGGAAACTGAGTCAGGGACAGCCCCTAGTTCAGTTATCAGAGGATGAGCATGAAGACCAAGTAGCACATCTGCTACATATGTGCTGGGTCCTAGGTCTAGCCCTTGTATGCTCTTTGCTTGGTGACTCAGTCTCTGGGAGCCTCCAAAGGTACAGACTAGTTGACTCTGTTGGTCTTTGTGTGGAGTCCCTATCCACTCTGGGTTCCTCAATCCTTCTCCCAATTCTTCCATAAAACTTCCTGAGCTCAGTCTATTGTTTAGCTGTGATTTGCTGCATCTGTTTCAGTGAGCTTCTTGTTGGAGCTTCTCTGAAGATGGTTATGCTAGGCTTCTGTGTGTGAATCCAGGCTGACTTGATATAAGCATAGCCTAAAACTCCAAAGTAGTTGAAGGAAGAAGGCAGGCCTGCAAAGTATTCTTATTGATCCTCTGAGGACACCTCAGTACATTCCTCTCCAAATTGGCAGGGGCTGCTACTGTATTGATTTATGTCTGTGCCACACAGCGTACCTCTGTAAGCAGGCCAGCAGTAACAATCCCAACTTTAACCACAATGGGGCTGTGTGGCAGGATGGAATCAATGTCTATTCCTGCTTCTGTGTGCCTGGATACCAAGGCAGGCATTGTGACTTGGAAGTGGATGAATGTGCTTCTAATCCCAGCATGAATAAGGCTGTACGCCTCAATGAGATAGGAAGATACATATATGTCTGTCCTCAAGAGTATTCTGATGTGAACTATGAGTTGGAAATTGTAGAATATAGATCCCAGCCATGTCTACATGGTGCCATGTTCCAGGATGCAGTTGGGGCTTACTTGTCTGATTGTGTACCTGGATTCCTTGGAGACCACTGTCAACTTTGATGAATGTGCCAGTCAGCCATAACTCCATGGAGGTCTATGTGTGAATGGAAAAAATAACTAGTACAATGACTGCACAGGCAGTGAATTCACAGGGATACATTGTGAGACCTTGATGACTCTTTGTTGGTCAAAGCCTTGTCATAATGATACAACACATGAATTCATATTTTCTTAAATATAATTTTTCTGTTTGTTTCTCCATGTTTTGAAGATCTTCTCTTATTTTCCTTTTTCAACTTTCTTGACTAATTCTAGATAAATTTATTATTTCATTTTATTGTGATTTGTTGAATATCCTGGATCTCATGATTTTTAGATTTAATCAATTTTGGAAGATCTAGGCTTACAAAAATATCTGGCTGAAGTATAATATGTTTATAAGCATGTCCAAAAGTACTGCTTGAATACTTATTAAACATATAATATATTTACTTCATAATCCCATGAATCAAGAAATCAAAGATAATAAATGAAAAATGGATGATAGATAGATAGATGATAGAAGATAGATAGATATGCCCTTCAGATTCCTCATTTAAGGAAGCAAATGGATTGATAAATTGGAAAAGTACCCATTAATTTCTCTACTTTTAGAGTCTATATCCATGTATAGGAATTTTTCTTTTCATGTATAGTGTGGATATTTTTCTTTTTATTTCATTTGTTTGGTTCATGAATTGTTTTTGCTTTCTGTACACACACAAACACACACACACACACACACACACACCTATCTTAATTTGAGGAATAAGAAGAATATTAATACTTCAGGAGACTGCACTTCACTCTCTTTCCTTTTGGCGCTTGTAGAGAGTAGGAATTAGAGTCCTTATTGTAGCTGTGACTCAACGAAATTCTCAGGGGAACAGTATTTCGCACCCAGCATTCATATAAATTTTAACTTTTATCTTGCTTTCTCTTTTGATAACAATATTGGAGTTTCACACCTATTAAAGATCCTAGGGACACCTGTCTTACACATGAGACTTTTTGCAAGAGGTATTTCCTATAACCTACCCTATGTTTGGACCAAGGTGTGTCTACTTGCTGTTAACTGGCATGAAAAGTAAAAACTGTTTTACTGAGATCAGTAAATCACTTAGATTTACATTAGCTTGTGTGCCATCAGTGTTCATGTTTACATTTCTGTCTTTAGTCTGCCTCTGGGATTTCTCTTAGCCTATTATTAATACATACACACACTCACACACACACACACACATACACACACACATACACTCACACTTACCTAAGTGCATTGTTATTGTTGTTTTAAATATTCTATTTTCATAGTTTTAAAGGCTTTTATCCTGTTAAATATTTGAATAAAGTATGTCCTATATTTTATATTTATACTAAAAATTGTTTATTCTGGTGAATACTGCAGCAATTTATAATCTTACTTGGCTGTTTTGTAGATAATAAAAATAAATAGGATAATTGACCTATTTCCTTTTATATGTATGGACCAAATGATTCATCTCAAGTGTTTTGAATAGTGCTGAATCGATGCTAAGTTTTAAAATTGTGAGTTATTACAATTATTGGTACTGCTGTTAGTACTAACTTAGCCTTTGAAAGGTTGAATTTCAGGTGTTTAATTATTATGTTGACACTAATAATTGATAAACATTACCAATATTTATAACTTTGTTATATCAAATATCTGACCTAGGAGCTTCAGCTTATACTGTTAATTTTTCTATGAATAGTAACTTCTCTGGTATTGGAAGTAATCTGAAACCCATATAATCCAATTTCTAATGCATTATAATAATCCCATATAGATTGTTAGCAAGGTTAGCCTGACACACAAATGGATATAACACTCAGAATGTGGCTTAGTGTGCTCACTGTTACTGCAACACAACATTCAAGACTGTGCCATTTCTCTCACAGTTGTAGAAGCTGGAGATTCAAGATCAGGTAGCTCTATCTAATGAACACACACAGCAAAGACAATGCAAATGGGTTAGGGCTGTGTGATAACAAAGACCTGTCACGGGGGTAGCCTTGTTCTGTGCTAGTCGGACTCCCTTCTTTGAGATCCCAAAAGAGTAGTGTTAATCTCCAATCAGCTCATGAAGGCCTCATTGTCTCTCAACAACATTACACTGGAGATCAAGTTTTATCACGGAGACAGAAGAATACACCTTGCCCTTAGTCATCTTGTTCTTATAATCCGCCATTCCTTTTTCTTTTTCTCTATTCCATGGAAATGACAAGTACACTAAGATAATGTGGAACATATCATTTAAATATCAACCAATAACCACCCCAGCTTGAAACCTATCCCATGGGCAAGCACCAATCCATGACATTATTAATGATACTCGGTTTTTCTTGCAGACAGCACTCTAGCTTAACTGTCCTCTGTGAGGCTCTCTCCAGTAGCTGACTGAAACAGATGCAGATACCTACAGCCAAGCATTGGACCAAGGTAGGGGACTCTTATGGACTAGTTGGGGAGAAGAAATGAAGGCTCTGAAGGGGATGGGAATCCCACAGGAGGACCAACAAAATCAACTAACCTGGAACTCTGGGATTTCTCGGAAACTGATCCACCAACCAAAGAACATGCACAGGCTGGAATGAGGGCCCCAACACACATACAGCAGATAGGCAGCTCAGGCTCCATGTGGGTCCCCAACAACTGGAGGGGAGGCTCTCACTAAAGCTGTAGCCTGACTCTGGAATCTGTTCCCCAGCAAGAATGCTCTGTCTGGCCTTGGGGGGGGGGTATGGGGGAGAGGATGAGTCTTGTGCCTGACTTGGCAGAGATTTGATGGAAGGATACCCAGGGGCCCCAACCTCTCAGAGAAGAAAGGGAGTGGGATGGGAGGGACTCTTAGGGAGGGAGGGACCAGGAGGGGAGGAACCCCTTGGGATATAAGTACATTTAAAAATAATAAAAAAGTACTTTATTTCTAATGTTAACCATTGCATTCTGGCATGCCATTCCCTAGAAGAAACCTTGATAAAGTAGCAAGATATTGTGTTTCTTTGCTTATCTTCAAAAGCTTTCAGGCAGCAGTTCTGGGTGGTTTCTAGATCTTGAGAGAATACAGCTTGCAGACGTTCAAACAAAGTGCGTGTTCCAGCATTTCTGTTGATTCATTTAAGATTATTATTTTGATTTAATGTTGTGGAGACCAGGATTAAATGTACTTTGTGATTGTGTTCATATGGATATGGAAGGTTTTATTGAATTATAATTCCTACACTAGCTTAAACAAACAGGTGTAGTTTCTAGTTTGACAAGTTTAGACCGGTCATAAACTCTAGTATTTTTACTTCATGTTAGGTTATTCCTACTGTGGCAGTTTCATGGCTTTGTTTAAAGATGTGGGAATGAGCATTATAGATTCCATTTTATTTCTATCCTTCTGGTATAATTTTAAAACCATCATAAAATAATCAGGCAAATTGTCTCTGTGAACAATTATGAAAAAACTTTTCAAGCTGAATGCCTCTAAGTGAAACTATGAGAATGATGTTAATTTGTTGTAAGACACATTTCTGACAAGGATTATTACAAAGGGAGGTGACACATAGCAGAATTGAAGGAGCCCTGAAGAATTAGAAAGGCTGTTCTAAGAAGCTCCTTGTCCCTTCCTTTCCTTCCTTCAAATTTAGGATAAAAAATGTATCCAGAGCCTTGTTTCCAGTATTGCACTTGCATTGATAGAAGGTGACTGGTTCTTTTACATGTCAGATTCTTCCTTCACACATCACAGGGGAGATGAAACATGTCACTTCCCCCTCTAATTCCTGCACATGGAAAAAATGCAAGTTTTTTGATCTAGCACTTTACAGTTGCTATTTATTGGTATACTATATTTCAACTATGAGCATCATTGTCAGCAATGAAAAGGAAAGAGACTCTAGCACAATTTTTCTCCCTAGGAAATCACATTAACTACAATTTACACAAGAAAGATTCTAAAATACTTAATTTGGAGGCTGAAAAACCTATGTATCCAATGTCATTGCCATCAGAAATTTCCACATGTGACATTTCTAAGTTTATCTTTGCCTGAATCTGCTTTCGTCTTATTGTTTGAGTATACAAAAGCACTAAATTATTCTTTCTTACCTTCTAAACAGGTTATTTTTCTCCTTCCTGTCTGTGGACACTTCTTTCTACGGGACACAGGACTTCATACCTCCCACCCTTTCACACTCCACTTCCTTTGCTTGGAACAGTCCTCTTGGAATCTACCTCCTACTCATCCTAACTCATGTGTCTTCTAGAAAGTAGCAATCACTTATGAAAGTTTTTGGCCCAGAAGTGATATAGGCATGTATAAATTTCACAGAGGGATGTGATGCTGGAAGTCCTGTTGTAATAATTTGTCTGCATATATCTTTACTCTTTTGAATAGTACCTTTTTATTTTTCAGATGATATCTGTACCTAATTTATCTTTAGATCTTTATGTAAAACCTAATTATCAATAAATATGCTCATTGCAGAATAGATGTTCATTAAATATATACTAAATGAATGCAGTTTTTATGACATTCAATTCAGTCTTGATGGTGTTTCATTCTTAGATAAGGAATAGTCAGCAGCTCCCAGATAAGATTTAGATTTCCATGAGATTATAAACTCAGAAACAGAATCCCAGGTGCTTTTGAAAAATTAGCATAATATAGTTCACAAATTCTACTGCAGACTCTGCTTTTGAAATGCAGAGGCACAGTATTAAAATACAGAAAAGATGAAGCTCATTTGCATGAGTGAATTATTTTCTTCACACACAAGGCAATTAGTCCTCTCTGATTCCGTGTGGGATTCTAATTTTTGCTATTGGCCTAAGGATCAGGAAACCTGGTTTGTAGTTCTGCCTCTTCTTTGCTGAAGCCATAAATAATAATTGGAGAAATTTTATTGAAGCTTTCTTTTTTACCCACAAATTAACTGATAATACCTGCCATGATTATCTCTTACTGATATGCTAATGTTCAAATGAAGCAATGTACTTGAATGTACCTTGAAATATATAAATTGCTGTGAATGTGTAATATGGTTTTAGGTACGAAAATTCATTTATTATGATAAAAGGGAGAAGAATGTGAATACTTTGGAGTAAAATATGGAAAATCACAGTTCTGGATTTATTTGATCAATGTTTTCTTTTCAATACATATATTACCAATGTATTACCTTATTACTAGCTAATTTATTTATAGTTTTGATGCTAGAATTCATGTATATTGTTCCACTTAAATCTAACTGCAAATCCATGAAGTAGGAATGTTTATAACCACCAATTATGGGTAACGAATATTAACATTGTCCATACTAAGTGGCAAAATCATGCCTTAGCTTTTGTTAAGTTTGAGTATCTAAAGTAGTTTAGTTGATTAAAAGGTGTGTTCAGGTGTGTGTGTGTGTGTGCTTCCTTTATCTTTAGATCCTTGGGGTGCTCATGTAAAGAGTAGAAAAGGCGTTAAAATGCTAGAAGATATTCGATATTCTAAGGAACTATGTGTTTTCCTCTTCCGTACTTTAAAATGCCCTAATGGAACTTGTATATGAGATCACTTCCAACATATGAGGTTTACATATACCTGGCTTAATATTTTCTCCTTCTCCATTTGAAAAGCACAGAGTGAAACACTAAAAGGGGAAAGATGGAAGAAGAATCTGTATAGGGTGCTGTGCTGTTCCTGTAAACCCCTGTGGGTCTTCTTGAGGCTTCCCTTTCTTTTTGTTAATTCAGTCTGAGTGAATCACCTTTCCGCTACTCCTTAGCTCACTCTAGAAGCACTATGATTGTTCAGAATCCCATCTCCCCTGCTTCGTTCTCCTACTCTCATTCAACTACCAATTTCTTCTGATTGCACATGTTGCTAGACTAACTTTTCTTCTGCCAATCTCTATCAGAGTAGTCAAGAGAATTAGAATACAGAAAATTCAAATGATCATGACGAATCTGATCTTCAACACTTTCGGTGCATTTTCTAGCAGACTGATGATCTTTATTATCTTACATGTACAACCGTGTTATATGTTTAAGAGCTTATGAATTCTAGTAATTCTTGTAGTGTAGCTACAGCTCACCCAAGGCTCCAGCTTCTGGATGATCTGCTATACTTCATCTCATATTTGTATTTTTCCTTTTAATTTTATATCTTTAAAATAAAACTGGTTTTATGACAGTTTGGCTGACACTTACGTTTCCATCCTATTCAAATCTGTCCATACTTAATTCCTCTGCTTGGAATGCTCTGTCTCTTTCAACACATGACCTGGACACACACACACACACACACACACACACACACACACACACACACACA